>CM042859.1:5290347-5356563 GCA_023658055.1 Thaleichthys pacificus | reverse complement strand
TTTCCATCAGAAGTTGTTAGTGAGGCAAAGACATCCACAAGCTCATTGGAATTCAAAGTATCTCCGGCATAGAAGAATTTACCGCCTACAAATTGTAATGAACAAAGAAAGAATGATCATCAAAATGAAGTATTTCTCCATTGTGCAATCAAAAGGATGGACTGGCTGCATGCCTATACATTCCTTTTAAAGGATGCTCTATACCTCACCTGTTTTGGTTGACATAGTTTCCATAAGTGGATCTCCATCAGGTCCTAAACTAATTGTGTGTACTGTAGCACCACTTGTGACAGCATCGTTTACGCAATTTATTGGACTATTAGACTCTCCATCAGTCAAGAAAATTATTTCTTTTCCATTTGAAAACCCATCATTCATTCTGAGAACCTGAAATATAAAGTAAATGTTCACTGAAGCAATCTAGTCAGAGATTATATTGCCTTTAATTGATCAATTCTTCTTTGGTTTAATGACCTCTAATCCTTTATGAAGACCTAGACAGATTTGTGTGCCACCATCGGGGTCGGTGGGCAGTAAATCAGCCAGCTTTTCTCTGGTCTCCAAATTATCAATCAAGGTCAGTGGTTTTAGGACTGAGGCAGTTGAGTGAAAGGTGACAATCCCAACATAGGATTGGTCTTCAATAATTTGCTTCAAGAAAAGTGAGGCTGCTTGACGTTGTCTTATAATTCTCTGTTCCTAAGAAAAGAAAAGAAAACATTTGTCAGACACTCTCTGTCTTTGCACAACAACAGCACGTATACAGACTGTTTACTGTTGATCCCATTTCAGAAACTAAGTTACTCAATACATTTAAATCACTTTCATATCAGCACAATAAAAACATAAATACTGTAATAAAATTTCAACATACGAGCCCCATGGTCCATGAAACATCCAGAACGAGACAAACTTCTCTTTGTTTTCTTTGCACCACTGAGAATGTGGGTTCTGGACTGGGTGATGGTAAAGAACTAGAAGGGATATTTTCTACGCTAGAAGAAAATATAACTTCCTCTACACTCCGGCCACCACACATCCTGTTCTGCATGTTTGGAGCCTTAGTGTTGTGATTTATTTTATTGCAGAACTCGACTACCTGGGCAGAGAAAACAATTACAAATTATTTTGTTGCAAATTAAAATAAGAAAGATAGATTACAATGCAGTCTTGATTCAATATCTTTTTTTTTTTACGGTAAGGAACGCATGTAAGAAAAATACAGACACATCAGTGAACATACAAACAGCGGTATCAGAAACAGCATTCATATACCGTACAACATGGAATTGTAATTCATCAGATAGATTGTACCCACTGAGTCAATACTCTGAAGATACATAACGGATGCTTTGGCCGTTTGAGATTTATGTGGTATGAAGTAACAGTTGGACGGCTTCCCGTTGACATTGGTCGGTGTGCACATGGCTCCACTGGGGATGGATCGCCACTCTCCTGTCATCTCTTTAGTACATCTAGAAATGTATTGTAGAATACAGTTTATGAGTAGTGTGGGGCTTTAAATACAGGGTAACTTTAGTCAAGTTTATGTTAAGTTTCAAGTGAACTTTGAAGCGTGATGGACACAGGAAAAGGACGTAGTGTGACCATGTTAAAACATTAATATCTTATGCGACTGACATATCATGAGTTAAAATATAAACTTAATAGACATAATCAATGTTCAGTTCAATCCTTGCTGTACTTTGTATTACATATTCCTAATATTGCAATTGTCTTGCAATATTAAATTATCATTACCTTGTAGCCTCCAGTTTTCCATTGTCTGTATAGAAGGGTTTTCTCTCATCATATTCATCATAAACACCCCATCTTAGATGCGCCCATTCATGTACCAGGACCCTACCTACAAATACCAGTTAAAGGTTAACCAGCATTCATATTATTTAAGATACAATCACTGAAGGAAATGCTTACAGTACCTCTGGGTCCATAGACTTGAATTAATTCATCACGTTTCAGGAAATCAGCAGTCAGATGGATATAGCGACCCTGAGTTCCACATTCCCCATACTGAAGAGTATAAGGGTCATTCCCATGTGATAATCTTGGCTCATCGATTATGATATTGGCCTTAAAAAAAGTAAAAATAAAGTTCAAATATAATACAGAGAGAATAATACAAACACAAATCACACAGATGCTTGTTCATTATCCATTATTTATATGATGATTAAATATTTCACAGTGTAGTAAAATTGGATATTTTACCTTTTCATATGTTTCAGTATTTGCTCTGGAATATTTTCCTGTCCAGTTTGGGGGTACTAATATTGTCACATCCTTGAAGTACAATTTGTTTTTCATCACTTGAAATAAATACGAGGAGGCGTCAGACACCATTTCCTAAAAGAATGAATGAATAGTTATATCAGGGCAAGCGACTTAGAGTGGTCCACAGTATGTCATGCCAAAGTCAAGGGATTTGACTAAAGTCCACATTTAAAATGGATCCAGGCCAAAATAAATATATTTTGTCATTTTTAAATGATAGAATTTTCATGTCCATCCTACCTTGATTCGTTCAAGGAGCAAAGGGTCTTCAGTCACAGCAGGGTTGATAGCAATTAGAATATCTGTGTACCCATTGCCATCAAGTCGGATCCCACAGGTAAATCCTGACAGGTAAAACATTAGAAGCACAACTGCCACTTTGGATGCCATGGTTCAAATATTAAGTTAGGGTGGCATGTCAGCTGAGATATATGCCATTCCAAACGGGAATCTAGTAAATTATTCACAAATGTAGAAAGATCTACACATATCAGGAGAGGAGTGATTTTCCCGTATGGAAGTAAATTGCACTGATATAATTGCATATCTAATCTGTTGCATGTTTCTCCAACTCTTCATCATGGTTAGATTAGATTAGATATACTTTATTGATCCCTCAGAGGGAAATTGTTACAACAACAACATGGTTGTGGTTAAACTATGCTGGAAGTTGTCATACATTCTGTGTTTGGAACTGTATTTTTGATTTTTTGATTTGTAATCATTCAGACAATTCTTGTCAAATGTCTTGATCATATCTTTTATCAAAATATAACATTTATCTGTTTAATTTATGGATTTTCAGCATATTATTTTGTCAGGAAAGTCAGATTTCCACAGTTCCGCATCGAACTGTTGAAAAGTATATGCCATTTTATCTTATTGATGTATCATAAGTATACCTTGCTTAAACACTAATGTCTTTGATAATAGAATAATCATCATGTGACATGCTCACTTCTCTAATAATATCTTTGTCATTCCAGGAAATGCTCCTTTCAGTAAATGATATTTTATTGTGCTGACTGCTGCAAACAATGAGCTCCATCAGCTACATCATCAGATTGAAAGAACTGTGTACGTCCATAAGCTGTTTCAATGATAAGACAGTCTGGGGAAACCGGACTTGTGAACTTATAAATGGTGTAAAACCAATAAATAAAATAATAAACGCTGTTCTGTGTGACAGTAATTACATCTCTAAACCTTTGATACATGTAGTACTCTAGATAATCGGCCACGTTTCTTCAACACCATCATAAACACCCAATCTTAATTACATCTCTAAACCTTTATATGTATACTATTTCATGTGATACATGTAACACTTTAGATAAACCCAATGAAAAACATGATTTACTTCGTCATATCTGGTCAGATGATTCAGCGGATTCCCCCCCATCCCAAAAAAGGAAGAATTCTCATCACACCAAACCACCTGTCCAAAATAAATTGGAATACTCAAAATGCCAACCAAAATGCTACAAAGTCAATCGCCACAACTACACCACCAAAATGTTTATTTGCATTTAATGTACAGCACCTTCTGATCATTGGGTAAACCCTAACAGCAAAACTGGACAGACTGTTTACATCATGTTGTTGTCAATGTAATACATTTAGCAGACGCTCTTATCCAGAGCGACTTACAGTAAGTACAGGGACATTACCCCCGAGGCAAGTAGGGTGAAGTGCCTTGCCCAAGGACACAACATAATTTGGCACGGCCGGGGAATCGAACTGGCAACCTTCAGATTACTAGCACGACTCCCTCACCGCTCAGCCACCTGACTCCCTAATAATCCCTAGTAATAGATATAACAAATATAAGAACCTCATTTTTTGGAGTATTCATCCCATTAGATATTTTGGTCTCATTGCCAATCCAATCTCTCCTTCCTGCCATATCTCTTCATCACACCATATGTCATCCATGAAGATAACCCTTTGAAAGAAGTTGATTCAAACTGTATTGTGCCAATGTTGTCAGTCAGCACTGCTCATATTGTGGATGAAATGCTGGCTGGCTAACTAACAGCAAGACATTATTAAATGGGCACTTTATTTTAAGTCTAGATCCGTGAAATTTGTGATGTTGTGGATTAACATATTGACTTATAACCCATGTGAATGCTCAGTTTTTTTTCCTGTGTGCACAAACTCCAAATATGTTCACATCGAATCAACTACAGGACCCAGCGGCATCATGGGCATTTAAGTCATTAGAGGTGTCCAACTTAATGCTGTCATAACATCCACTCATCAGAAGAGAGCAGCACAATCTCAGTAACAGCATCATTTCAATCAAGTTGCAACTGGTGGACATCATTTGGGCACTACCATGTCCTCTGGTGTTCAGATCCCAGTTGCACCAACTTAGAAGGATGTTCCCTATCTAGCTGCTGAGGGAACTGCGCTGGGGTTAGTGAACTTGACTGCAGCTCAAATGGTTGCAGGGTTTGTATCTTCCTTTGTGCTGCATGTCACTTAGGAGAAACGTTTCTGCTACATGAAATGCGTTATTGCATTATTTGCAGTCAGGGTTAGTGGAAGCTCTGTGGAAGGTGCTTTGTATACTTAATGTAAGAGACTTTATGTAAGAGAGACTTTATGTAAGAGATTCAGGTAAGTCAAAGGAACTGTCAGATTTCGATCCTCTTGCTGGCTTCGCAAGTAGCCATGTACAAATGGATCTCGCAGAGTTTAAACCAGGGCTCTCCACATGCGCTCCTGCAAAGCAACCTTGCTTATGTTTTCGCTCGTTAACACCAGTTAGGCTTGTGAGAGGGCAGAGGACTTATACAGGCCTACCACGCCTCTACTGGGGTTAAGGCGGAGTAAAGGCATCGCCAGGGTGACCAGCTGGAAAGGATTGCACTAATCACTGTGTTTGTACCCTGAAGGTCCGGATTGAGGCTACAAAAGGAGAAGAACAGAGAAGGGGGGGGGGGGGGGAATGGAACTGTGGAATATGTATCCCCAGGAATTGATGTGTGTATTGAATGAAGAATACAAGGAGCACCACAATATCGTTTTTTCTTTATTTCTTTCTTTATTTCTTTCTTTCTTTTTCTTTTTTTTATTCCTTATCTCTGGTTTCCTTGATTATAATGCTGTCACTGTTGGGTCGTAATATAGTGGGATAAAAACTATTACCATACAAACGCTCACAATAGATTAGGAAGTATATGCAAGGTATGAACATTTTAAGGCCACAAGTTACAGTCCCTTCTTGTGTTGTCACAATACCAAAATTTTGACTTTGATACCAATACCAAGTTTGGTATCACAATACTCGATACCGAAACGATACTTAACTGAAACGATACTGATTAGATACTCGATACCTAATAGATCACAAACACAGTCTACAAGGGTTGATCACATTTTCTAATTCAAAGTTTATTAACAGCCTTGTAAGTCAAGTTGCAAGTCTCAAACTTGTTTTTCAGTTAGAAAGATAATGATTGTTATGTAAAAATGTGGACCAGTTTAGTCTCCTTTTCTCCAAAAAAACAATGATTCTACCAACAGGCCTAAACGTTACTCCAGCAATCCAACTTATATTTTTTGCCAGGGGCATTGGGCAATGCTATGTTCACTGAGGTTACGATGGGATTTACTTTTTTAATCAGCCTTTCTATCGAGCCATATACTATAGAGCCATTTGGACATGTAGCTAGTAGCCCTACTATGCTATTTATCTAGCGACTGTTTTAAAAAGCACCAAAATGAGACCCCCAAATAACTGTAGCTTAATATATTTTCTGGTTTTGGAACTCACATTTTCTAATATGCATGATGCTTGTCATGCTATTTACGATACAGTAGGGTAGGCCTGATATAGCCTATGTATTTCAGTGTTCTACCACCTTGCTAGCCATTGAGTTAATTCGCTAACTTGTCGTTTTTTGTACTCGGCGTGTAGGTCTTGGTGTCACTGAGGTGCTTGGTGAGGTTAGAAGTATTTCCTCCCTGGCACGACACACAGTGGCCCTCCCCTAAATCCACTCAAAATGTATCTCCATCCTATCTTATACATTGCTGTCTACCTTTAAATATAGCCTATATCCAATGTGAGAGAGAAATAAAAAAGTTTTAAAATAACAAAAGCACAACAGCAGTGTTGGCATAACGACATCTCTGACGTTGATAACAAACCAAACCAAATCGGTTGAAAATTGAGCAAGTTATGGTCATTTAAAAAGTACATGTAGCATCAACACAATGTTATGGGTGAGCGAGTTGACTGTAGCAAGATGGCCGCCATGTGCGGACGTTCGACTCCGTTGTCCGGCAACGCGGACGAGACATCAAGCCTTTATATATATCTATGTTCCCAGCCGCCACTGACAACACAGACGACACCTTTTACAAATAGGCTTCGTAATGTCCGTGGGTTTGCGATCAGTGTCGGCTCTGTAGGCAAAGTAGTCCCATAGTAGACTTCGGAATTCAGACACATTCTACATTTCATCCTCTCAATCGCTTAGTCTCGTTTGACCTACAAGTAGGCTACTGAACATTGGGAAATTCTAATACCGAACCGACAAAAACATAGAAAAGTACCTAGATTTTGGTATAGGCCTACCGTGCAACACAAGTCCCTCTCTGTGACTCATCTTGGGGAACACCTAAACCAAGGAACTGACCAATTAACTGCCTCACCTGCATCAAGACACTCCCCTTTCTTTGGATTATAAAAACGAGCATAAACGGTCGCCGACCCTTCTCCTGGATTAATTTGGCTAGTGACTGTACACACACAAAGAACTCTCTGACAAAAGGAACTTGACTGCAGTACACGGACACGTTTAACTACAGACCCGCTTAAACACACCAACAAAATAAATGCAACTAGCTATATTTCTCACTTGTGATATTGGCATGGAGTAATTTACATTGTGTATGTTTGATAAGACTACACTTCAAAACTAGCTACCGTTAGTTACCACTAAACCATTCCAGTTTATTAAACAAAGGCCTGTTCTCCGCCCCCTTCTTCCTGCTCTTTCCATCTGACCCATTGTATGTTTTGCTTCAAGTGTAAGCCCATCAAACTCCAAATATCCAGTACTGTTCATAATATTTCCATTTATTTCAATAAATCATTGTGTTAATTTTATCTCGCGTAATCTATTCCCTCACATTATTTGATTGGCTCTACTTTTAAAAATAATTCATGCACATACGCATGACCATCGTTACACCTAAAATGAGAAATGCCAGAAGAAAGGTCCAATTAAAGGTGTTGTAAGTGTGTATTAATGTTCAGGAATTAATCAATATTTGTGAATGAACATGGATGGTTTCATCAGAAAATAAACATATTGTTACAAAATAGCAAACAAACATTTGATATTCATTAAAGGTTTCCCATTTTCAATTTCAATATACCAGAGCTTATTTGCTTGCAAAACAGAATCATCCTATTTTATAATATATGATGTTTGATTTGTTTTCTATGCAGTGCTCAGTAGCCTACTTTCAATCATTGTTAGTCATTAATTTGCTGACTCGGTTTTCGTTTTAGTGCAGTCATTGTCACACCACAATCAAACCGCCCGCTATGACTACCAAGGCGATAGACATGTAAATTGAATTCCTGTTTACACCATTGCCAGGACTTTCAATGTATCCAATGACCTTGGTCACTTGAGCAAGGTTGGAGGTTTCAGAGGAAAGCATATCCTTGTCAACTGCTTTAACTGCAAAGAATAGAGAGTTAGCGTTTTTCATCCTTATACACAGGGGCGGTTTTAGGCACGGGCGGACCGGGCAGCCGCCCGGGGCGGCATTTTTTCATGTCACGTGGGGGGCGCACAAGCATAAAATACATAAATAAAAATCTCTGCGCCGCGAAGCGGTTTTCTCTTTTCTATCACTGTGTGCGGAATTGGCAAATTGGCGCCCCCTTCAGGCAGCTGCAGGCACCCCTGCTTGCTGAGAAGGTGCCGTGCACAGAAGCTGTGTGAAAAAAGGGGAGGGGGACAGACAGCTCACCTGACTGGGTCTCCCAAATGGAACGGACAAGGGGGGGGGTCCACTGCATAGTGCAATACTCTAAATTAGTGGGCTAAAGTCAGTTGCACCTCGACTTTCTTCCAAATAACGCACATTTCATTCATAATATTATAAATATAGGCCTAAAGTTCCTGTTCTTTTTTTTAATTGTGTGAAATGGCTAATAAAAATATGTAACACAAAACGATTGTGGTCACCAAGGTGAATTGGTTTAGTCTTGACTTCTGGTCGTGAGTGACAGTGTTGGGGGGATGGGAAATCTGTTGACTGTTGAGTGCCAAAGAAGATGGACAGGAAAAGGTCAAGTAAGCCATCAGGTGCCCAATTTCGAAAAAAAAAGAAAAGAAGAAGAGGAGAAACGAGAAAAAGATAAAGGTATGCAAATATGTCTCTGTATGATTATTACGGTATCCATGTCATGAATGAAGGGCTAATGTTAATTGGTGGGTATAGGCTAACTCTTACGATGCTTGCTATGCAACAACAATATTTCGGTTTTAACTCAACAAACACGAGATAACATTTCACCATAATAGTGTGCTTTGCAACAAAACTGTTACAAGTTCAGTTATAATTTATTTTCATTATTTAGGTTAGGCCCTGTAATTATCCAACGGAATGTTCAAATCTGTAGGTAGTTTCAAAGACGAACATTTGCTATTTGCTACAACTATATTTCGTGACAAAGTATAGTTTAACGTCATAACAGCGTGTTTTTTTGTCTGGGGGGGGGGGGGGGGGGGGGCGCGAAGGGCGTCTCGCCCTGGGTGTAATTCAATGTAGAACCGCCACTGCTTATACATGGTGTAAAACCGATAAAGAAAACAATAAACGCTGGACAGATCACATTTGACGGGGTTCCTTTTCGGCCGAACCTTACCATTTTTTTCCACCGAACTCGAACCCTACGTTTGCACAACGCGCGCCATGCTGGTCGACATAATGACGCCGCCGTTGATTACGGGAAGGTGTTTACGTAGGTGGACCGTTCAATGTAGGCTGAGAGAAAGTGAAAATGGAACTTGTGAGCAGAAAAAGTGTTGTTTGGCAGTACTTTCAGTCAGTCAATAACAAATATCCCGTGCTTTTCATAATATTTCCATTTATTTCAATAAATCATTGTGTTAATTTGAACTCGCATAATCTATTCCCTCACGTTATTTGATTGGCTCTCCTCTTAAAAATAATTCATCTTACAGTGCATGCACATACGTGTGACCATCGTTACACCTACATTGAGAAATGCCAGAAGAAAGGTCCAACTAAAGGTGTTGGAAGTGTGTATTAATGTTCAGGATTTAATCAATATTTGTGAATGAACGTGGATGGCTTCATCAGAAAATAAACATATTGTTACAAAATAGCAACAAACTTGAAATCGTTAAAGGTTTCCCATTTTCTATTTCAATATACCAGAGCTTATCTGCTTGCAAAACAAACTCTTCCTATTTTATAATATGTGATGTTTGATCTTTCTTTATTTTATATGCAGTGCTCAGGATTTTCAATCATTGTAGAGTGCACAATGTTAGTCATTAATTTTCAGACCTCTGTTTTCGTTTTAGTGCAGTCATTGTCACACTTGCGATCAAACCGACCGCTATGGCTACCACGGCGATGGATATGACAATTGCGTTGATGTTTACACCATTGCCAGGACTTTCAATGTACCCAATGACCTTGGTTACTTGAGCAAGGTTGGAGGTTTCAGAGGAAAGCATATCCTTGTCAACTGCTTTAACTGCAAAGAACAGAGTGGTGCCGTTTCTCATCGTTCCATGGGTGGGAGTGAAGGAGAGCTGTTCTGAGGATCCAGATTCACTTGGTAGCAGGTTAGATGAGTTGATCAGATGAGCGTTGCCGAAATTGGATCT
Source organism: Thaleichthys pacificus (assembly GCA_023658055.1). Lineage (NCBI taxonomy): Eukaryota > Metazoa > Chordata > Actinopteri > Osmeriformes > Osmeridae > Thaleichthys > Thaleichthys pacificus. The sequence continues at coordinate 5,346,370 of CM042859.1, read as the reverse complement.
GAGCACATCAGGATCCTCACTGTAGCGGATCTCGTATTTACTCGCTGAAAAGAAATCACACGTCAGGTACTTGTGACATACAGTCACTTCTGTCTCTGCAAAGCATCCGAAACGGAAGCCATGTCGTGGGAGTAAACATTTGTTCTCACCTGTGCCCTGGTGGAAGTCATCCCCAGGTGCAGTCCAGTTGAGCAGCACTCTGTCCTTCACCAACTCTGCATTTAGGTCTGTGATTTTGTTGGGGGGAAATTTCAGTGCAGCAGCAACTTGAGCAAGGTTGGAGGTTTCAGAGGAAAGCATATCCTTGTCAACTGCTTTAACTGCAAAGAACAGAGTGGTGCCGTTTCTCATCGTTCCATGGGTGGGAGTGAAGGAGAGCTGTTCTGAGGATCCAGATTCACTTGGTAGCAGGTTAGATGAGTTGACTGGATGAGCGTTGTTGAAGTTGGATCTGAACACATCAGGATCCTCACTGTAGCGGATGTCGTATTCACTCGCTGAGAAGAAATCACACGTCAGGTACTTGTGATGTACAGTCACTTCTGTTTCGGCAATGTGTCCGAAACGGAAGCCATGTTGTGTGAGTACACATTTGTTCTCACCTGTGCCCTGGTCCAAGTCTTCCCCAGGTGCAGTCCAGGTGAGCAGCACTCTGTCCTTCACCAACTCTGCGTTCAGGTCTGTGATGGTGTTGGGGGGGAATTTTGTCGCAGGAACACCAGGTGGCAGATTCACAGTGAAGCTCTCACCTATGGCTGTCCTGCTGAAAATGCCAACATCTGCCTCTAGGTCCTCCTCACCAACAGAGGGCTTTGGTGGATTGAGCTCCAGCTTTCCTGAAGGGACAGTCATCAGTCAACAGTTAACTGAAGAAGGAAATCAGTGAGGTCTAGGTTATGCTTGATTTAGTTGGCAACATAGGACTATAGATGGGACACAGTCCTTCACATGAATTTGCATACAAATACATAGTGTCCAAAAACTTTGTGTTTAATGGAGCCATACCATCAACCACATATCCAGGTATGTACATGGCACCACTGTGTCTCTTGAGGGAGAATCTAGCTGTTCCATTTCTGTCCTGTACTCTCACTTTCAAGTTGTATTTCCCACTTTTCATTTGCGTAAAGTATCTGGAATAGATGCCATCATTTCTGAAAGCATCAGCACCTTAAAAAAAAGATTTGTGTGATAGTGTATTATCAATAATGAGGGCACTGACAAAATATCATATTCTTTATTTAAGATGTCCAGTCGAATTTATGGTTTTGCAGCTCTTTTATTACTCACCTGCTCCATTATCTAGTAAATTCAACTCTTGTTTGTTTCCAACATCAGACTCCAGAGTAGCTCTCACCTCTGCCAGTATGACAGGAAGTCCATTCTGGCTGACCTCTGCAAAAACCACCATGGGTTTGCCACCGTTACTGGACTGTTGGTTCATGTGAGTCTTCACTGTAACAGGCGGCACGTCTGCACTGACCGCACGACTGGTCACTGTTATTGACATAGTCTGTGCTTGTCCGCTGTTGGTAATGGTGTAAGTCCATTTTCCTGTCTGGGGTTGAATAGGACATGAAACATAAACTCTTAATGAACTAGTCATGTGACAAAATGTAGGATGTTGGCGATACCCATCTCTATAAGTACAAATGTATTCCATGAACATTTCAAAAGAATTTAAGTAAACACACCTCTGCTGTTCCTGGAACGTTCAGGGTGAGAGAATTCCCTGAAGTATCAGGTTTAAATGTATTATATTTCTGTCCAGAGGGGCTTTCTATAAGGACGGATTAGGTGGTGGACTGAGTTCATAGAGGATCAGAAAAGCTGTGTTGTTGCCAATTGTCTTGTCAATGGACACAGTCCCACTGAACAAGCCAGACCCACTCACAGTAAATCCAAGGCTTTCAAGCTGTTGGGTAGAGATGGTGGATAGTGAAAACAGAGTACTAAATGAGAAGCAGATCAATGTTTACGTACCATCATGGCGACTACAGTCAGCTAACCTGGATTGTCTGTTGTGTCAGATTTCCATCAGAAGTTGTTAGTGAGGCAAATACATCCACAAGCTCATTGGAATTCAAAGTATCTCCGGCATAGAAGAATTTACCGCCTACAAATTGTAATGAAGAAAAAAGGAATGATCAAATGATCATCAAAATGATGAAGTATTTGTCCACAGTGCAATCAAAAGGATGGACTGGCTGCATGCCTATACATTCCTTTTAAAGGATGCTCTATACCTCACCTGTTTTGGTTGACATAGTTTCCATAAGTGGATCTCCCTTGGGTCCTAAACTAATTGTGTGTACTGTAGCACCACTTGTGACAGCATCATTTACGCAATTTATTGGACTATTAGACTCTCCATCAGTCAAGAATATAATTTCTTTTCCATTTGAAAACCCATCAAGTTTTCTGAGAACCTGAAATATAAAGTAAATATTCACTGATGCAATCTAGTCAAATATTATATTGCATTAAATTGATTAATTCATCTTTTGTTTAATTACCTCTAATCCTTTATAAAGACCTCGACATATTTGTGTGCCACCATTGGGGTTGGTGGGCAGTAAATCAGCCAGCTTTTCTCTGGTCTCCAAATTATCAATCAAGGTCAGTGATTTTAGGACTGAGGCAGTTGAGTGAAAGGTGACAATCCCAACATAGGATTGGTCTTCAATAATTTGCATCAAGAAAAGTGAGGCTGCTTGACGTTGTCTTATAATTCTCGGACCCTAAGAAGAAAAAGAAAAGAAAACATTTGTCAGACACTCTCTGTCTTAGCACAATATAGTCTGTTTATTGTTGATCCCATTTCTGAAACTAAGTTACTCAATACATTTAAATCACTTTCGTATGTGTACAATAAAAACATATTTACTGTAATGAAATGCCAACATACTGTACCTTCATGCTTCCTGAAACATCTAGAACGAGACAAACTTCTCTTTGTTTTCTTTGCACCACTGAGAATGTGGGTTCTGGACTGGGTGATGGTAAAGAACTAGAAGGGATTTTTTCTACGCTGGAAGAAAATATAACTTCCTGTACACTTCGGCCACCACACATCCTGTTCTGCATGTTTGGAGCCTTAGTGTTGTGATTTTTTTCATTGCAGAACTCAACTACCTGGGCAGAGACAAAAAGTACAAATTAGGAGTCTATTGCAAATTATAATAAGAAAGATAAATTACAATGCATACAGAAACACATAAATGAACATACAAACAGCGGTATCAGAAACAGCATTCATATACTGTACAACCTGGAATTGTAATTCATCAGATAGATTGTACCCACTGAGGCAATACTCTGAAGATACATAACGGACGCTTTTGCCGTTTGAGGTTTAAGCGGCATGAATTCACAGTCGTTCGGCTTCCCGTTGACATTGGTCGGTGTGCACATGAATCCGGAGCGGGAGCGCCACACTCCTTTAATATCCGTAGAACATCTAGACATTTATTGTAGAAAAGTGTTTATGAGTTGTGTGGGGCTTTAAATAGAGGTTAACTTCAGTCAAGTTTATGTTTAGTTTCAAGTGAACTTTGAAGCGTGATGGATACAGGAAAAGGACGTAGCATGGCGATTAAAACATTAATATACAACTGACATATCATGAGATAAAATATAAACTAAATAGAAGTAATCAATGTTCAATTCAATCCTTGCTGTACTTTGTATGACATATTTTCCTAATATTGCAATTGTCTTGCAATATTAAATGAACATTACCTTGTAGCCTCCAGTTTGCCATTGTCTGTATAGAAGGGGTTTTTCTCATCATATTCATCATAAACACCCCATCTTAGATGTGCCCATTCATGTACAAGGACCCTACCTACAAACAACAGTTAAAGGTTAACCAGCATTCGTATTATTTAAGGTACAATCACTGAAGGAAATGCGTGCAGTACCTCTGGGTCCGTAGAATTTAAGGAGTTTATCATTTCTCAGGAAATCAGGAGTCAGATGGATATAGCGACCCTGAGTTCCACATTCCCCATACTGAAGAGTGTAAGGATCATTCCCATCTGGTAATCTTGGCTTATCTATTATGATGTTGGCCTTATAAAAAGTTAAACAAACATTTTATCAAAAGTTTAAATATTATGCAGAGAGAATAATATACACACAAAACACAGAGATGCTTGTTCATTATCCATTATTTATGTGATGATTAAATATTTCACAGTGTAGTAAAAACTAATTTTACCTTCTCATATGTTTCAGTATTTGCTCTGGAATACTTTCCTGTCCAGTTTTGAGGTACTAATATCGCCACGTTCTTGAAGTACAACTTGTTGTTCATCACTTGAAATAAATACGAGGAGGCGTCAGACACCATTTCCTAAAAGAATGAATGAATAGTTATATCAGGGCGAGTGACTTAGAGTGGTCCACAGTATGTCATGCCAAAGTCAAGGGATTTGACTAAAGTCCACATTTAAAATAGATCCAGGCCAAAATAAATATATTTTGTAATGTTTATATCATAGAATATTCATTTCCATCTTACCTTGATTCGTTCAAGGAGCAAAGGATCTTCAGTCACAGCAGGGTTGATAGCAATTAGAATATCTGTGTACCCATTGCCATCAAGTCGGATCCCACAGGTAAATCCTGACATGTATAACATTACGAGCACAACTGCCACTTTGGATGCCATGGTTCAAATACTCAGTTAGGGTGGCATGTTAGCTGAGATATATACCATTCCAAACGGGAATCTAGTGAATGATTCACAAAGATAGAAAGAGGAGAGGAGTGGTTTTCCAGTCTGGAACTAAGTTATATTCATAAGAATCTAATCTGTTATGCAACACATGTTGGAAGTTGTCATACATTCTGTGTTTGGAACTATATTTTAGATTTTTGGATTTGTAATCATTCAGACAATAATTTATTGATCAGATCTTTTCTCAAAATATAAAATGTTTTGTTTAATTTGTGGATTTTCAGCATATTTTGTCATTCAAGTCAGAGTTCCACAGTTCCGCATCAAACTGTTACAAACTGTTAAGTACATGCCATTTTATCTTATACATGTATCATAAATATATTGTGCTTAAACTCTAATGTCTTTGATAATAGAACAATCATCATGCTCACTTCTCTAATAACAATAAATATTATGTGATTTCTGGTTTTCTCTGCTCTTTGATCTGTACAGTTACATTCTTCCATGATGTTGAAAAGAAATGTGTTTATATTTGTTATTCCAGTAAATGCTCCTTTCAGTAAATGATATTTTACTTGTGCTGACTGCTGCAAACAATGAGCTTCCATCAGCTCCATCACCAGATTGAAAGAACTGCGTACGTCCATAAGCTGTTTCAATGATAAGACAGTCCGAGGAAACTGGACTTGTGAACTGTGATGCTTGACACGAGATAAAGCCAATGAAAAACGGGGTGTACTTGCTCTATAAACTCATAAACAGTAGGTTTTTACATTCCTTTGCAGTGTGTGTGTCTGTGTGTCACCAAATCAACTAACCAACACCCTAGCAACCAACCCCCCCCCCCCCTTCAAAAAATGTTAAAGTTTTTCTGGACACACAAATATGAGAAAAAGTCATTTGGTATTCATCCCATTAGATATTTTGGTCTCATTGGGCATCCAATCTCTCTTTCCTGTTTGGCCATATCACTTCATCACACCATATGTCATCCATGAAGAAAACCCTTTGAAAGAAGTTGATTAAAACTGTATTGTGCCAATGTTGTCAGTCAGCACTGCTCATATTATGGATGAAATATCTCTTATCGCACTGTGAATTTTTTTTTTTCCTGTGTGCACAAACTCAAATATGTTCACATCGAATGAACTACAGGACCCAGCGGCATCATGGGCATTTGTGTAAGTCATTAGAGGTGTCCAACTTAATGCTGTCATAACATCCCCTCACCAGAAGAGAGCAGCACAATCTCAGTAATTGCACCATTTCAATCAAGTCACAACTGGTGGACATCATTTGGGCACTACCATGTCCTCTGGTGTTCAGATCCCAGTTGCACCAACTTAGAAGGATGTTCCCTATCTCGCTGCTGAGGGAACTGTGCATGGGGTTAGTGAACTTGACTGCTGCTCAAATGGTTGTTTGTATCTTCCCTTGTGCTGCATGTCACTGAGGAGAAAAGTTTCTGCTAAATGAAATGCATTATTGCATTATTTTCAGTGCTCCATAGACATTGGCTCTGTGGAAGGTGCTTTGTATACTTAACATGTAAGAGATTCAGGTAAGTCAAAGGAACCATCAGATTTCTATCCTCTTGCTGTTTTCACAAGTAGCCATTTACAAATGGATGGAGTTTAAACCAGGGCTCTCCACATGCACTCCTGCATAGCAACCTTACTTTAAGTTTTCCCTCGTTAACACCAGTTAGGCTCTATCTAATCTTGTTCCTGTTGTCAGGCAACTGAATATTCGAATCGAGCGCTACTGTGGAGAAGAGTTGGAGCTAAAACCTACAGGACAGTGGCTGGTAAACTGTAGGTAGGGCAAGTCAAGTGGAGTCAGATGGCTGAGCGGTGAGGGAGTCGAGCTAGTAATCTGAAGGTTGCCAGTTCGATTCCCAGCCGTGCGAAATGACGTTGTGTCCTTGGGCAAGGGGGGAATGTCCTTGGGCAAGGGGGGAATGTCCCTGTACTTACTGTAAGTCGCTCTGGATAAGAGCGTCTGCTAAATGACTAAATGTAATGTAAGTAAGGGAAGCAAAGGGCTGTGTTTGTCTGACCCATGGCCCATCCACCAGCCCACATCTCTGCCTCTCACTTCACAACCAAAACCTGGCCAGCACACCCTCTAACACCACCTTGTGTGTGTGTGTGTGTAGCGTGTAGTGTGTATGATGCCGTTGGCTTTTTCTGGAAAAATCGGCTGATGAATGAATTTCAAGTTGCCAACAGAGCGTCATGAAGGAGGTCTCCATTCCCTCCCCGGAGCCGGCCCATGATGTGAGAAATTCCTCTTGGAGGTGAAAAAAACACACCTCGCTAAGCCTGTGTTTAATGTGGCCATGCATGATCTTTTAAACATCTTTGTTTTATCCACGGATTAAGCCTAGACTTGACATGAACTGTGTCTGACTGTGACCACCACATCATCTGCCATCAAGATGATTAAGCCTCGTCACTGAAACGAATTGTCCTTCCGTGGCGGTTGTTTCATCATCTCCTGGACTCCTCAGTGCACAGCTGTCCATCCTGTTAGGCTGTTGCCACTGAGGCGACCTATGACCTTTCTACAAGCTTGTTTGTTCCGGTTTGATGATACTGAGAAGGTATATTTAGCTGTGTGTGTGAGGGGGGTTCTGACATGATACAGTGTGTGTGTGTGTGTGTGTGTGTGTGTGTGTGTGTGTGTGTGTGTGATGGAGGCTGTATTTGTTGAGGGATGTGTGTGTTTTTCGTGTGTCCGGGTGACGATGCTCGGTTTCATTGGTCTTCCTTGGAACATAGCTGTGTGCTTTGTGTTCCTCCCCTTGGAAAGCAGCCCCATCAACGCTTATCTTTATTTCATAGTTGATACTTCTTCAGCTGTTGATCACCATATTCATCGAAACGGTTCATCCAAGCTTCTCTCTCTCTGTCTCTGTCTCTGTCTCTGTCTCTGTCTCTCTCTCTCTCTCTCTGTCTCTGTCCCTGTCTCTGTCTCTCTCTCTCTCTCTCTCTCTCTCTCTCTGTCTCTGTCTCTGTCTCTCTCTCTCTCTCTCTCTCTCTCTCTCTCTCTCTCTCTCTCTCTCTCACTCTCTTCCCTCCCTCCCTCTGTCTCTTCCTACTTTGTCTGTCTCTTTTCTTCTCTCCCTCTTTCCCTCTTTCCTTCTATGTCTATTTCCCTCTCTCTCTCCCTTCGCCTTATTCAGCAATGATACATATGCACTCAGACGTGACTGAGATGGAAATAGCATGTCCTGTCATGGCAGGTCGTTTTTTGGATGGTAGCTTCCTTCAGGCAATGAAGAGACGGCCGGCTGTTTGTTTAAGTTTTGGAGTCGACATTCGTGTTAAAGCATGTTATTCTTTTATTCCTACATCTCCTGGGGAGGGTGCAAGCCCTGCACCATCCAGCCCTGGCCCTCTCACTCACTCTCACTCGCTGTCAGTCTTTCCCTCGCACACTTTCTCCCACCCTCTGTGTCTCTCGCTTACAGACAAACACACACACTACATTTACGTGCCCACTGTCACTAGCGGTACACGCGCACACGCTAACCCACATACAAAAATCACCTAAGAATACACACACGTACACGTACACACACACACACGCTGTGTTTTCTCTGGTCACTTAACACATGTGATTTATAACCCGAGCGGTGGCATTCTTCAGCGTATTACATAAACTGTGAGCTCTGCGAGCTGTGCTGCTTGTCGGGGCTCGTGGCTTGAGCGTAGACAGGGATACCATCTACAAGATGTGTTTGACTGAGTAGTGGAACGTGTGTGTGTGTGTGGGGTTGTTCCTTATCACATGATCTATGGGATCCAGCAGAGAGGGAGGTTGCGGGTCGGTGACACTGTGCCCTTCTCTGTCCCTGTCAGGACTGAAGCTCTGAACGGCACCCGTTTGAACTTTGCAATGAGATACCCCGACTATTCTTTCATTCGAAACATTCTCGACGGCTTTGTCATTCGTTCCACTCAGTTCCAATCAATTCAATTCGAAGCCTCACGACTAAACAGTTGAACGACATAGCGAGGCATCCACCAGCATAAAGTCATGGCTTAACCTGTGCTGCAGACTAAGTTCTCTTTTCTAATACGTCCGTCGAAATGAGACAAGATCAGGCTCCACCTCTTTTTGACCAAAATGAGTGGCGGATGAGGCTGACGCTGGATGGAGGCGGGACCAAAATACATTTGGACGTCGAGCAAGCGGTTCCTTGAGGGGACTAAATTCAAGGCAATCTGTGAAACAGATTTGTCACTGCAGAACAGACTCCGGCGGAGGCCCCTCTCCCTCTCTGTATGTTCTGCACATTTCACAGAAGAATGCTTTGAGTCGACTCCAGCAACATCGACGCTCTGAATGCCTAATTCAAAAAGCCACGCTCGATCCCTCCTGTCAATCATCCGCTCCCAAACGCCCGAGACGGAGTCCTAGTAGCTCGAGACGGTCACCAGCTGGACGCCCAAACCCGGCATCCCCATGTCTTAGTCGAAAAGTGGGATGGTAGCTTTTGACCTGGTTTCGCTATGCTGCCAGATTGACAGGGCTTTCGACCCGAGGCTGCATGCTGCGTGTTCGACTAGGCCGAGTGTTACTAAGTAGCATGAGCTGCAGAGAGGGTCAGTGTGCGGGTGTTTAATGAGGGGCTGAGTCAGAAGGGCTGCATGTCGGGGGCATGACAGTCGCCCCCCGGCCTCAGTGTCCGGGTCAATGCTGTCTCTCTGTCTGTCTGTGGGGCTCTGGCTGTCACAAGTCCCTCCTTCCTCCTTCCCTCCTTCCCTCCTTCCCTCCTTCCCTCCTTCCTGGGCTAGCATTTGACTGCTGTTCTTCAACCAGGCGAAGACCACCATCCGTCTTCTCCAACATTGTCCGGGTTTCCCAGATTCGTTAAGAAGCTCTTAACGCCAAGAGCTTCTTAACGAATCTGGGAAACCCGGCCATTGACTGTTTGTACGTCTGTCTGCCTGCCTCTCTGCCTCAGCCCCTTTGCTGTCTGTCTGTCTGTCTGTCTGACTGGCTAACTGGCTAACTGGCTAACTGGCTGGGTGCCTTCCTGCCTGCCTCTGTATAAAGCAACTCCATCATCCTGCTTCTTCATGTGAACTTCTGCTAGTACTGTAATGTTCATAAAAAGGGACTGCTCGAATAAGGGTCACTGTTTTTTAGAGCCCTGCTCCAAGCACACAGGGGATCCGATAAATCTCTTTCGAGGAACCCGGCGCTGAGAGGGAAGTTGGACCGTCTGTCTTATTTAAAGGCTGGCTTTGTCTCTGAGGCATTCAGTCTGTCAGTTATCTATTATGATAAAGAGGGGCGTGAAGTAGGCCTGAGGTCGGCGGTACGTTTTCCACCGCTGCGGTGGGGATGGTGTGTGTCTGTGTGTCTGTCTGTGTGTGTGTGTGTGTGTGTGTGTGTGTGAGGGGGTGGGGGGTCAAGGGGGTGAAAGAATGAACAGTGCGCCCGTCTGAGGTGCGAGGGCAGACACAATCCGTGGGATGGACACGCTTTGGAGATCAAAGGCGTGACCTTCAGTGCCCCAAAACAACCCAATCACCTCCTCTCACACGAGGGGCTAATGTGCATCTACACTCCACCTAATACAATTGTCTGGTGACCTCAGGGGTCATCGTGATGCCCCCCCCACCCCCCCTCCCTTCCCCCCGTTCATGTTGTTCAAAGACGGTGTGGGCTTTGTGTAGCGCTTCGGATACCACCTGTGTGAACGGGAAAACTTTGGATGTCATCGCGCTGTAGCCGATTGGAATGTTGTCTAGATGTGTGTGGAGTGTCTCTTGCTGTGGGTCCATAGCTCTGGGGTCGCTTTGGCCAGCGGACCCCTGTGACCACTCGGGTCCGAGTGAAATATAGAAGTCAGGGGAGGAAGTCGGAGACAAAAAAGAGAGAGCGCGAGATGCGTGAGAGAGTGCGAAAGAGACAGAGAGATGTTTGATGGTGTATGGCTCGCCCACTCAACAGAAGATGTGTAAATAAAAGCATAACGAGGGGCCGCGTGTGCGTGTGCGCGCGTGTGTGTGGGGGTTGTCCGTGTGTCTTTACGCAGCGCTGCGTATTTAACTCAGCTTAGCATGTAGTTATGGGAGTGTTAACGCCTGTCAGTTACGTGGCTGTTCCCCTTGGCGGCAGGTATCCGCTTGACCCTGCTTCTAATAGGACGACACGGTTCGGCTGACCTTGTCTGGTCGTAGAATGTGCCGGGCTACTGACGTGGGCCTAACACACACTGGCAGAGGGAGAGGGGATTCTTTGCTGGATGCGAACGGTCCAGCGGTTACCTTTGTGTGACAGGCTGCCTGCAAATTCATAAACATTTTGAAAAACACGGCACATTTTCACAGCCAGCACAAGTTGATACATAGCTATTCTAATCCTCTATCTGTATACGCCATGGAGATGAAAGTGCAAAATTAATATACTCGTTTTATTGTGACATTAGGACAACTCATAAAGGTCAGTTCCTGTAGTGACCCAGGGTCTGTGCAGTGTGTTGGCCTCCCAGTGAAGAGACCCTCTGTTTGACGGTTACGAGAAGAACCTGGTTAAAACCTGTTCGTACAGGAAGAGGCTCCCTTCAGCATGGTGGGTGGGGTGATTGGGGGGATTGGAGCTGGTATATTAGATTCCACATCGATTCTACGATTCAACAACATGGCTTTGCCACTAAAGACCCCCCCCACACACACACAGACTTTGATGACTCTTCCTCTCTCTCAAACGATCGTTCTTCGGTGTCTTCCATTGCTTCCCTGCCCCATTTTGCTTCTTGAAACGAGGGAGCAATGTGATTTGTGTACAGACAGAGTGCCAAGAGAGTAAGGGAATGAAGAGTCCTCCTGTCTGTGCTCGAATTACGCCGAGAGGAATTAGAAATGATCTGAGTGGCTCTGTTGCCTGGGACTAGTTATGACGGTATGGCTATTTACCGCGACAAGCCCGTCTGACCGTTAAACACACGGGGAATTTCGGAATCAAACCTGAACTACGCTCACTGAACAGTTCTATTTGTTGCGTGGAGCAATTCTGCAAATCACCATGTTGTTCCATTTAGACGCTTTCCTCGAGTCCAATTTGGATACTATTAGGACAGGTGAGAGCAAACCCACTAGCGCTGCTCGCAGAAGATTGGGGGGCGTAGATAATGGCTGGATGCTTCAGAGAGCGTTTCATAGAGTGCCAGGGGCCCACTTATTCTGTGTGTCGAAAATCGCTCGCAGACAGTGAGCGGTCAGGATCGACATGTTTTCTTCCACCTTGAAATCGGTCGGAACCGTGACGGCGTTCTTGTTCCTTATTTGGGGGTCTGAGTCCAGCTCTCTCTATTTATGCATATTACATTTACATTTAGTCATTTAGCAGACACTCTTATCCAGAGCGACTTACAGTAAGTACAGGGACATTCCCCCAAGGCAAGTAGGGTGAAGTGCCTTGCCCAAGGACACAGCGTCATTTGGCACGGCCGGGAATCGAACTGGCAACCTTCAGATTACTAGCCTGATTCCCGAACCGCTCAGCCACCTGACTCCCATTTATGCGATGCGTCCAGGCAAGCGTGTGGGTTTTGAAAGAGGCTACAAGCAAAAGACAGCCACCACCAGAGCCAGACAGTCATCTGGTTCACCTCGAATGATTTCGACCCATCTGGGGTCCCGTCGGTCTGGACGGCTCCAAGTTTAGGCCCTGTCAGTGACATTCCGTAAGCCGGCGTGACGGCGACGTCGGCTTCGGAGCGGAACTTTCTGGAGCTTTCCCGGGGATGTTCTCCCCGGGGAGTTGCCCATCCAGGACGGAGCAGTTAATGTCTGAGGTAACGGTGGTGGAACTGTGTGTGTGTGTGTGTGTCTACTGACTCCTAAACTCTGTGTCCCAGCTGGCAGGGGCGGGGGGGGGGGGCATGCCTGAGTGGCCGGCAGGGCAGAAACGCAGCAGGAGCGAGACTGTTTTAGACCTGCGCACACAGGACAGCTGATGGACACAGGGACAAGAGGGATGAACTTGTGACGAATGAGGGACAAAAGGTGTCCGTTTCTGCCCCTCTCCCCTACTCCTCTAGAGAACTGGACACGTGATCAGGGTTTAAGGGCACACACGTGAAACAGTAGCGCTTAAAGCTTAGCTCTCAAAGCAGGTTGTTTACCTGGCAACTGGTAGGTTATTCATATCGACCGGGTCATGTGTGTTCTGACGGACGAAAAAAACTAATCGCTCTGCAATGCCGGGTTCTCCTGTTCCTGTGTCTCAGATGCTGGGAGAGAGAGAAAGAGAACGTTGTCTCTCCCTCCTTCCCTCTCTCCTCCCCCTGGTTGTTGTCATGGAAATCAGGGTGCACGGCATGCCGTCTCGAGAAGCAGTAAACACGGGTCTTCCTGGTAACAATTTTCTCGGCAGTTGTTTCTGATCTCCAGCAGAACACTCTGTGTTTTCTGTTTATTCTCCAAAGGAATTATTGTCTGCTTTTCATTACTTTGTGTTTTGTAGTTTGGAGTGGACACACTACGGCCTTGCAAGAGCCCTACTGCATATCCAGATGGAGATGTGGGGATGAAGTCGCTCTCTCTCTCCCCTCACATGGACCTTCTCTGTGGGTTATTAGAGGTACTGTCGGGCCCCCCTTTGGTTCATGCGCAGTCAGATATGAACCACCATGAAATTGTCAAATCCCAAGCCCACCGTTCATGTCAAAGCCATGAGCGCTTCTGGGGCGAACAAAAAGAAACAGCAGGACGCCTCTCATCCTCTCGTGTCTCCAAGATTTCTGGGCCATTTCCCCCCCCTCCCCCCCCCCCGCCCCCCCTCCCCCTTGTTGATTTCTCATGCAATCCAATTCGAGCAGGGTTGCTGTCGGTTCCATCACCCAGGCACCTATGGCCATGAGCCTTCCCTGTACCCGGGGAAAAGCAGTCTCAGACGGGGGGGGGGGGGGGGGGGGGCAGGGGGGCCGTGAGCCGGCCCCGGGATCGCTGGCACCGTCTGGGATGAAGCAGCCTTTTGTCAGTGGGGTCGAGCGGCGCTCACACATCCCTCCCCTGATGCGCCCTCCGTCTCGGCTCCCTAATCTGGACCAGATGACAATGGGAGGGGGGGGGGGTTGGGGGGGGGGTGGTGGAGGGGGAGGGGGATTGGGAGGGAGGAGCCAGGGGGGAACCAAACCTGAAAGGTAGTGCGGGGCTTGCGGCCAAGGCAGACATGCGAAATATTTCCGCTCCTTCTTTAAGTGCGGGGAGAGGGTCGGTGGCGTGCTGGTGTGAACTCTCCCCTGGGGCGGCACTTCAGCCCATGAAAGGACAGCCTGTAGTCCTGCCCCCCCGCCTCCCCCGCCTCCCCCGCCTCCCCCCCATACGCGCCTCCCCCCACCGACACACCGGCCCCCACCCGCCCCCCAGCCACCGTTCCCGGCTCTCCTGAACTTGACTGCCGGCTCCTGTCGTCGCGCCGTCACGCCAGCTGATTTCCTCTGACAGCTCCCCCCACCACCCACCCACCACCCCACCACCCCACCACCCCACCCTGGGCTTCTGAAATGATGGAAGTCCAAAGCTCTCCTGCTCCCACTTCCACCGATGTTGTGTTTTGGTGGTGTGAAGGGGAAACCTGCTGCCTAGTTTGAACTGAACTTGGCTGCCGACAAATTTAGAAGGACAAAATTGACATTTGTTTCCTGTGACTAAATTGAGATGAGTAGAGCATTTCCTATTATCTTCAGATGAATGAGTCTCTGTAGGATTCATACACTACAGACCAGTTTAACTTCTTTGAGAAGGTAGAAATATAACTTCATACCAGCAGAGGGGTAACAAAACCTGGTCAGGAGCATGACAGAGTCAAAATACCTCTATTGTAGACCTGTCTCACTTTGCAGTTAGTTTCCCAGACCTCAAAGACCATTCTGGAACATTCTGAGCAAGACAGCTTACACTCATACACAGTATTAGTTCTCTCTGTGTTGGGCATCTCAATGGTTGTCATTGTAAACTGTTGAATCCCGATGGTTAAACTCATTATCCTTATTAAATGATCCTCCTACGCGCTGGCTACACTTCACACAAAAGTAGCTAACTAAGAATCACTCACTACAACCCTGATAATATCGCCGAGGACCTTTCTACAAAAACATCCCTTTCAAGCCATTCTCTCATCCCTCTTGTAAAATGAAAATGGGATTTTGCGTGAGGGAGTTCTAGTTAGCAAATATAAAGCTTCTCTCTGTTCCATAGCCAGCTTCTCAGAGACTTCCAGCCAGACAGAGGATCAGCTCGAGAGATGAAAGCGAGGTCAAGGGAGTAAAAAAAAATAAAAAATGATTCTTCCTCTCCCTTTTAAGTCATGCAGCTTCTGCATAGGCCAACCTCTCCTCCCTCCTCCTCCCTTCTCCTCTCCGCACCACTAGAGCGTCCTCTCACTGGCCGCACCGGGGAGATGAGGCGTGTCCGGGTGGTATCGGAGTGTAATTCTGAGAGGGATTTCCTCTCCTGGCAAACTATAACCCTCTGCAGGTTTTTCTGAATAACTAACTGGCCGTTTCTCACTTGGCCGTTTGGCTTGGATTCAATGGAACCCTTTTTTCAATGACTCATGACTTTTTCTACCGTGCTGGTTGGCTACAGAGCGAATGTATTACGTTTGTTTCGACAAAATATCGTTTGGCAAATCTGTTTTGTACACCCAAGTCACTTAATCCATGGTCCAAATCATTGGAGAACGTCTATTTGTGAAAGCACCTCTTTCTTCCAATTTGAAAAAAGGTTTGGAGTTTTGAACTTTCTAGAAGAGAAAATGGCAGACAGACCGACAGACCTATTCCTCTAAACTTTGAGTTGTACTACACCATCCACAATGTGTTTGTGCTCGATGAATAATGATAGTTAGGCATTCCTCCATTTGCGATAATCTTCTTAAAACCCTTGTTGTGGTTGAGCTTGTGGCTACATCACTGCTCCCCTGTTCTGTGCTGACAAGTCTCACAGGCAATGCCAATTAGTCTGGTTTGATTCTGAAAGTAATAATACGTTTGCACATGGATGTAGTCATGCTTAGTGAGACCAGACCCATAAGAGTAAAACAAATCCTCACACCATACCACACTCCGCATATAAAGTGCAGAAGTCTAATAAAAAAGAGTTATTGAGCACGCAGTCACTCAACACTTCTATCAAGTGACCTGCCTAAAGCTCACAAGCACCTCTCTTATCTTTATTGTCCAAATTGGATCGTTTTAAACTGACCTAAGTCTCCTGGCAGCTAATCCTGCGGTATCACATTTGGCTCTGCGTCTTCTCTCGTCTTTTCCTCGGAACTAAGTATGTCATTTACATCCTCTCAAAGCTGAGACTGGTGATTGATTTATTAAGATGATTACATTACATTTACTCATTTAGCAGACGCTCTTATCCAGAGCGACTTACAGTAAGTACAGGGACATTCCCCCCGAAGCAAGTAGGGTGAAGTGTCATTTTGGCACAGTCGTGAATCGGCCGGGAATCGATCCGGCAACCTTCTGATTACTAGGCCGATTCCCTATGATACCCTCCAGTACGGTGTTCATTTTAGGACATCCTCAGATCTCAGACTAATTTCTCATTCTCAAACGAAAAGGCGTCAGATCTCAGACCAAAAGTCGTCAGACTCAGGCGAAACGGCTTCAGTCTCAGAAAAACCTCTGTCATTCTCAGACAAAACGCTCTCAAACTAAACGGCCTCATTCTCAGACAAAACGCTCTCAAACTAAACGGCCTCATTCTCAGACAAAACGCTCTCAAACTCAACGGCCTCATTCTCAGACAAAACGCTCTCAAACTAAACGGCCTCATTCTCAGACAAAACGCTCTCAAACTAAACGGCCTCATTCTCAGACAAAACGCTCTCAAACTAAACTGCCTCATTCTCAGACAAAACGCTCTCAAACTAAACAGCCTCATTCTCAGACAAAACGCTCTCAAACTAAACGCCATCATTCTCAGACAAAACGACGTCAAACTAAACGCCATCATTCTCAGACAAAACGACGTCAAACTAAACTTTTGTCAGAATTTTTATTTGTCAAAGCTAGCTAATTGAGGGAGCTGTTGACTAGCTTTCTGAATTAGCTAAAGTAGCATCTTTTAAAGTGAATACCATGGTGTTGTTTCTGTTAACTGGTACAGCAAGAAGAACTTACTTTTGATATAATACAAAATAGTTGTTTTCTGCAAGCGAGTTCACTCCTGTAAAGTAAACCCATGTGTATAGTCCTCTAGTTGCCATGGATACTACAAACAAACTTTGCTACTTTTTTTAAACTTTTGCGATGGGCAATCAATATCAATTAAACAGGCTCTGGCACATAGATATATATAAAGAAGTATACCTTTATATATATCTATGGGCTCTAGTATAAGTTCTTTGATTGTACTGGCGGAACAATTGTTCAGATCATCGCGCCGCGTGTTGATGACGTTTATGATTCTTTAGCAAAGTTTGTTTGTAGTATCCATGGCAACCAGAGGACATGGGTTTACTTTACACGAGACGAGTGAACTAGCTTGCAGAAAACACCTATTTCGTATTATATCAAAAGTAAGTTCTTCTTGCTTTACCAGTTAACAGAAACAACACCATGGTATTCACTTTAAAAGATGCTACTTTAGCTAATTCAGAAAGCTAGTCAACAGCTCCCTCAATTAGCTAGCTTTGACAAATAAAAATTCTGACAAAGTTTAGTTTGACGTCGTTTTGTCTGAGAATGATGGCGTTTAGTTTGACAGTCGTTTTGTCTGAGAATGATGGCGTTTAGTTTGACGTCGTTTTGTCTGAGAATGATGGCGTTTAGTTTGAGAGCGTTTTGTCTGAGAATGAGGCCATTTAGTTTGAGAGCGTTTTGTCTGAGAATGACAGAGGTTTTTCTGAGACTGAAGCCGTTTCGCCTGAGTCTGACGACTTTTGGTCTGAGATCTGACGACTTTTCGTTTGAGAATGAGAAATGAGTCTGAGATCTGAGGATGTCCTAAAATGAACACCGTACTCCAGTAGACTATTCTACATGTTTACACTTCATGCTTCTTGTTTCTTAAACCTGAATGTTGACCGTGTGAGAGAGGCTGTGGGCTCCAGCGTCAAATAACGCGAATAATATCACGTTTCTGTTGAAGCACATATGATTTTCCCTTCACATCTCCTGGAGCAAGGAAGGGAAAGCCATCAGAAGGTTCTAGAGTAGAGGCCCAGGATGCTTTGCAACAGCAGACCCACCAGGGAAACACACAGGAGGAAAACCAAATGTGGAAAATGTATTTCCAATTGAAAACGTGCACACCACAGAGGGTTTCTCCCATACAAATGGATTTCTTTCCCACATATCTCTTGCTTTTTGTGATTTGGAAAATGCTTTTTTATCCAAAGCAACAAACTCTACTGGGGAGATTTGAACCTGCACCCTATTGATCTGCAGTCAAATGCTCTACCACTGCTTTACAATCTTCAAGGCCTTCTACAGTCTAACAATGACACTTTTCAATAGTTGTGCTAAACAAAAAACCCACTCCAACAACAATGAATCCACCATGTTTAGAATGTCAGCATGTCTTAGCCCCCTTTGTCAGCAGAATGCTTTCGGCACCAGATTGCTTTACATTCTGGCCTTCAAACCCCCAAAACAAACCAATCGGTTTCGTTCCTCTTATTCGGAATGTGTTGTGCCCCCAACGAGTTCCCTCATGCTTAAGTCTAAACTACCCCCACCCCCCCCCCCACTGCCCAATCTACAGCTCCCAGGGGGGGCAGTCCCTTTCCCTCCTCCCATCCCTTCCTCTCCCTCCCTCCCTGCCCCTCCCTCCTCCCTGCACGCACCTGGCCCCCTCCCATGGTCCCCTTGTGGGCCCACAAACTGCCCACACGGTCCCACGGAGGTCTGTCTCTGCTCCACGCGCCCAAACCCCTCCGCCTCGCCATCTGTTGAGCACTCGCCCAGCTGTTGTCCACACACTCTCTGTTCAGCAAAATAACAGGTCGTCAGACCCAGTGACACACACCAGACAAAAATTACACAGCCACCCTTGGAGTAATTAGAGAGAGTGACTCGACTGAACTTTCTCTTGTAGTGCTGACGGGTGGGGGATGACTGATGAGATGTTTACGGTACCTGTACTTAGACAGCACCGTTGGGTCAGGAAGAATGCATCATTTCCGTGTTTTACCTTCTGGGAGGCATGTGCACACTTGTGGGATTTGAAGCCCAAACCGTGCTCTGATAGAAACGACGAACGAAACATGCGCTACGCTCGTTCAGTCGTACGTCGTATCTCAGAGTAAAACACCTGCCACGATCACTATGTGGTCACCCTCCGCCTATATAGGCCTGCTATGCTGAGCCGAAAAGTAATGACCCATCTTGACCGTAACAAAACTCCAAATCAAAGTCCAACTAGCTTACATTCAAGCCACTATGTTTTATGCTCTATCAACCCCCAGCATGCCCCCCCCCCCTCCCTCAACCCCCCACCTCTTCCTTATTTTTCTATTTCCCCAGCCGCGGTTGACTTTGGCTTGGACCCGCTTCTCTGGGGCCGAGACTTTCCACACACACCACATTTACAAGCTGTTACTATGATATGTTCAGCTGGAAGACAATATGTGCCTCAACCACATGGCGCTTTGGATCCAACTGTAGTAGGAAGCAGGCCTTCTGCTGTTCAGATTACAGCGGTGGATGGAGAGAGAGAGAGAGAGCGAGAGAGAGAGAGAGAGAGAGAGAGAGAGAGAGAGAGAGAGAGAGAGAGAGAGAGAGCTGAGTCAATGGAGGCCAATGCACGCATGAACGTATCCCCTCAAAACACCAACGATGACCCCATCTGCTCTTAGATTCTGGTTTTCGCAAGGAAGATAAGAACCGACCAGGGCGGCAGGTGTTAGGCCTGCGACGGCTCGAAGCCATTAAAAGTCATGACTACAGCAATAAGGTCCATTATGAGGGAGATACATGTTAAGATCAAGTCTTTGGTTGTGTAACTTTGAAACTTCTTGGCAGAATTTGGTTCCTCTCACCACATGGTTCTCTCATCAGCACCCCCCCCCACATGTTCCTCCAGATCCTCTTAGTCATTGTTTGGGAACACTGTCCCATTGACTGCTATTGGGGCTCTGGCTCGGTACAGGCAGATTTACTGGTCATATAATGGATCTGTAATGAAACTGTGAGGGGAACTCCATATGTTTCAGAAGGGTCAGTCCTTTATCCAGACCCATCCCGTTAGGAAGTCAATCTGATTAATGGTTACCACTTGGTGCTGTGCTGTTTCCCTCAGCTGAAACTGTTAGTGTTCCATGATGGAGTCATTAATACCCATCTGGTCTTGTAAAGAAAAGATAGACTAAACTTACTTTCAAAGGCAGAAGTGTTCTGAAACGCACTCTTGGTTATGATGATAAACATCTGACAGACTTTTTATACTTGATCACTGGTTGTCAACCACTGCAGTTCTGGTGCCAACTTTTTGTCAAATTGAAATGCAGTCTCATTTCACGCCGTTAGTCACATGTCTTGATGAGTCGTGCCGCAAAATATATTCAGACTTTTCTTCTGGTTCAAGTTGATAAGTGGAACGAAGAGATAATCGCCTGGGGTCTGGCTTGTTGCTCATCTGAGATGTCGCATGACGTGTTTTTGTAATGCTTGTTTTCGTGCAGGTAGCGGGCAACATCTGGAGAAGGCATCACGATCATGATGGCAAACACTGATGTCAATCCCAGGATGCACTGCAGCACGTGCACCATCCTCCGAGACCTCCTCTTTGATGAGGGTAAGAGTGCTTGAATGGACCCCCCAAAGACCTCTAGAGCTTGGAAACCCTCAACAAAACTGTGGTATACTCCCAACAAGATTAATGCTGTCACTTGGAATTCCTATTTTTAGACCAAGAAGACCGCTTGGTCCAGATTTACTTACCTCAGCTGACTTTTACGTGTCAGCCGTTTCTAGACAGCTAGACGTTGTTGTTTTTCCGTTTTCGTGAATCTGGCTGAGGAGCTTAGCGTGGTTTCACCTGGGATTTGAGGCAGGAACTCTGCTGTCTCTTGCGGGTACCACTAAACATCAAACCATATGGGTTCCCCTGAGAGGCTGAGGGAGGCTGAGGGCTGCCAGGATGCAGGGTCGAATCACAGAGCTCTGTTTGTTCTAGGTTAATGGGTCAGCCCACTGGAATGGTGGACATGGTGAGCTAGAAGCTGTTTGTTTGGAAAAAAGCTGTTGTCAAGATGCGCCATGTTTTCAGGTGGTAGCTGTGGTTGGGAGGGGTGAGAAAGGGATTTAGGGGTGGTAGTGGTGTAGGGGGTAAATTAAGTTCAAAATATGACGACTATAAACTTGTGTTTCTTTGCTATAGTCTGGCTCCACTATTTTCCTGAATACTCGGTTCATGGAATGTAAAGGGGAGCTTAAATGTTTAATGGCAAGTTAATGAGTATTAGTTCACAGGCTATAAATTATTGAAAAGAAGTGACATATTTTCCCCTGAGGCTTAGATTCTCTTTTGATTCTATGGTTGTAGTTCTTCATCGTTTTATGGAGTGAACAGTAGACTATTTTATGATTATTGTTTGAAGGGACTTTCTTGTAGAGACAACAAGAAAAGTGGATTAGATGGGGGGGTCAACAGAGTGCTGTTAGTTTGAGCATGGATCAAAGATAAGAGAGACCAAGTTTCAATCAGATCCATTCTACCATCCCATATTATGTTAGAAGTGCAGTGTTAGTCCTCCAATCCTGTCCAAAAGTAAAGGTAAACTAATTTAGGGGGATAAAATACATTAAAATATGTATATACTGGATATATATATAGAGTATATATAGTCAGTGTTTATATAACGGTTGACATAACTGTTCATTAGAAAATGACAATGGCATGGCTTGAGTGTAAACAAAGTTGTTTTTCAACCAGGATTGGTCATTCCTCCCCTGCTGTCTTCCCATGCAGGCTTGGTTTCTAAAGAGTGTTGCTACATGCCCTGACGTTCGTAAACCCAGTCCACGTCAGTTTCTCCGAAGATTTAAGACTTTGGAAGATGTTTTTCCACTGACCCCTGTCATTGACGTCACATTCGCGGGTTCTTAGTTCTTATCCACCAGGCTGAGCTGGGGTTTTCAAAGTCCATGGTCAAGATAAAGACCTACTAAACCAGGTTTACACAGAGACAGGTGGTTACAGAACCTCACTCCTCTGTCAAGGTTCTCCATGCTATTGGAAATGGATCAATCAGTGTACAGTGACACCAATGTAACCCCCCAGCTTCCCTTCCCAAAACACACACATTCACACACAAATAGTGAACTATTAAAATCCCTGTTCTTGTGGCGCATAAACCTTGCTGTTTAATGGAAGCACTGGTGTGTATGTACGCGAATGGAATCCAATGCTGCATCCGATATGTGATGTCACAAGTCAGTAATTGGGTGAAATCTAACACCAGCTGGTAGGCTACTTGGGATGAATACGGTTCCACTCGCATCAGTGCAAGTCAAGGCACATGCAAAAACTGCCTAGAGGTACAGCACAGAGCTAAGTCTCTCTGTCTCTTAAAGACCATCTAAAAGAAAGCATCAAACTCGGGACCTTCTTATGCGCTCTGTAAATATCAAAGTCAACATTTTAATTGGCTGGCGCAATATCCTCCATATATTTATTTTCAACAGCACTCGCGCGCGTCTCTTTGGTTGGTCGACAGAAAATAATCCCCGGGCTCCACAAGCCGCAGAGTTTGGAGAGAAGTTAGAGAGAGTGGGAGACGTCTACTCTGGACTCCATACAATGAGGAAATTCTGAGGTGGCAATCCTCGTTCTGTTACGCTCCCTTTGGCTGTAACCAAGGGCTAGCTCATGAACCGGTGTCCTCTTGCGTGGAATTCTGTTTTCACTTAGAACTCTGCTGCCTGGACAAATGCATACAAATGCATTTAGGAGCCCAACGGACAAGGAGTGGACGCGTTTCTCTCACCGCAATAACGTGAGTAAATGCACCTTGAAAACAAGTTGTTCTATTTACCAAACCGAATGAAACGACTTTTTCAGTTTGTCCTTCAATCATGGTGCAATTCTCTAAGAATAGTTGTGTGAGTGGTACTTTTGATTATCAACAACTTCCCATCAATCAATTAATGACTTGGAGTAATTAGACACAGCATGTCATACTTGAAAAAATGATTGAAATTGCCTTGTTTATAGATTTGCTCCCTGTCGTTACTAAAATAAGAACGCACGTGGTGCAACTAGAAGTCGGTCGGTAGTTGGCATTGACATCTCCAATCGTCATTCAGCGCACACTTTATTGATTACGCAGTTATTGAAGTCAGCAAGGGCTGACGGCGCGGTAGGAATTCACGACAAAACAGCGTCTACCCTGTTCTCGCTTGCTGATCTCTTCCGGCACTTCTCTTCAATTTCAGTGTTGCCATAACTAGATTGTTGTAAGGTGGTTTAAATTGATAAAGAGCACTTCCCAACTAGGTTAAAAGCGAACGTTCATTAGACTTGATGTCCTGGCATTCATCACTGAATGGCAGCCTGTCTGGAAATAACTCTACCGGCTAAGAACGTTTGGTTATTTAAAGCACAAGCTGCAACACGTAAATCCATTTTCACAATGTATTATTCTGTACAATTCATACATCTCGACTCTGATTCGGTTAAATAGCGATCCGTCTACGTGCAGCTTGTCTCAGTATTGTGAAGTTATTCCCAATACATTCCACATGTTCCTGTGCATCGGACATTTACACCTAGGCATGCGGTTTTTGCCGTGCTGTTACATTTGGCTGGGACTGTCGAGTTGCAAAGAAATCTAATGGCACTTGGCTGTAGCAGAACTAGACCGAAAGGGAAATCGTGGCTTTA
Source organism: Thaleichthys pacificus (assembly GCA_023658055.1). NCBI lineage: Eukaryota > Metazoa > Chordata > Actinopteri > Osmeriformes > Osmeridae > Thaleichthys > Thaleichthys pacificus. The sequence continues at coordinate 5,322,814 of CM042859.1, read as the reverse complement.
GGAAACAACGAAAATCCCGTGCATTGTGATACGCGTCCAAACACCTCGCTTGTTACAGTGACATCCCTCCAGTTCCACAGAACTACTGGTCGTCTACAGAATGCTTCTACAGCAGCAAATGTGAAAATGACTGCGAATTGATGCGAATGTTCTGAGAGGTGAGAGGTCAGTGTGTCGCTGGTTCAGTTACATGCCCTGAAAGTGCTTCCTGAGGGTTTAAAGCAACAATCATCCACTGTTGTGTGGTGGTCTGAAGGACAGTGAAGTGCAGGCTGGAAGCGGTCCCGCTTAAATAAACTTGACAGAGGGCCTGAACACAGTTCATTGCTGCTGCTCTTCTTGCAGACATAATGCACCATAATGTCTGTGTGGACATTGATGGATTGAGGCAAGAATGCTACGCACCCTCACCTGTCTCAAGTCCTCTGCCATTGAAGTTCATAACATACCTGGCCTGTCATGCGATAGCTAAAAGTATCTGAGTTTGAATGGACTTGAAAGGGGTCAAAATGCAACTTTCTACAATGCTTGTGGTTCAAGCCATTTGGGGGCCGCAGACACATACACACACACACACACACACATATACACAAGTTAGGTTTCTTTAAGAGCACAAAGAAAACAACAAGCCACTCCCCCCCCCCCCCCCCCCATGTTGACACCTTACACCTCAGTCTCTAGGGGTCTATTGATGGCCAATTAGCATAGGCACTATAAGTTAATTATGATTTCTTGGTTCAGTAGGATTACTTTCTTCATGTGTACTATCGAATGACTCGTAGATGAGTAATTGCACAGTAATCGCCGTTGATGTCGCCAAATGAAGTCGGCGCAAGGTACCGTGTCACGCGCAACTCGACGCAATCTGTGTCTCTGCGGAGTGTCTGTAGATTCCGCTCTGGATTTTCGACAGTCTGTGTTTCACCCTCCAAACATCTGCAGCTTCCCCTGCGACAGGAAAAAGGGCAAACCAATAAAGACCCGTGGAAGTTTACTCACAGGTCTTTGTCTGCTTGCCGTCTTGTGGACTAAGTCAATCTTTGCTTTGGACTACAGTGACCTTTTGACTCTGTGACCAATCTGGGGAGTTGTGGAGCAGAGGCCGGCGGAACTGACAAGCTTTAGTGCCCCCCCTCTCTCCCTCCCCCCCACCAGTTGATGCTCTCTGTGATAGAGCCATGCAGATTTGGACTGGCCTATGGCAGCATCTGCACTTGGAAGGCTTGTTAGCCTAATGGCCATTCGGAGAGGTGGAACAGAGGCTGTATTAGTTCAGGGCGCCGTGATGAAGTCATCGTCTCGATACAGGTGTGATGGCTGAACCGTTGCCAATAGGAACAGATATTGGACCGAGATCAACAGCGGATTCACGTTCAAGAATTTTATGGTTTAGATTCAGGGGAGCATGCAGGAACAGGACATGATTACCATGGTGCTCATGAATTTTCATTCACAGAATTGTGCATAGCGTATAGCAGTGATAAAAAGAATCTATAAATGCAAAAATTGCAGGCAGGGATTAAACGTCACCTTGAGCCTTCTACTGTAACTTGTGTTTTGTCCCGGTTCACTGGCCTGATCGTGGCTGTCTGTCTTGAAGGTTTTGGCAGGGGGACAACCAGCATACTCTGGAACTTAACAACGCTTAGTTGCTGAGTCACCATGCTAAGTTGGCTCCATGTTGGATGGTCTGTTTTATACTGATAGTTACAGGACAGCACTGCACAGTTAAGAAAAGCCCCAAAAATAAATAAACGAATGTGCTTTTGAAAGGATAAACACGACGTGAAGCGATGTGTTTTGGCACTTTTGACCGAAGACCATTGGCTACTTATACCTATACACAGGTTTCGTGCTTAAGGAGAGAATGTCCTGCTTCTGCTTGACCAGCATCTGTGGCTCTGGAGATGGTCCTATACTAAATCACTTTTCCATCGCAATGATCCCTTCCTGAGTCTTTTTGTACATTGAGGCTTCATCTTGTTCTGAGAAGCCAGCCCTAAGTGTTGTTCAACATCTGGTTCGCCCGTTAGCTGCCACCAATTGATTGGCTGATTGAGTAATAGGACTGCCAATTAATCATGTAAATAGCGCACTGCTAATGTCGCCACTCACTAAGAAATCACACACTGGCAGTTATCAATGAAACCAAGTTGGGAAAATTACCTCCCCTTTTCTTGTGAGGATTGTAAACACGACTTAAGTGGATTTGGCATTGTTTGCATGTGAAATGAACCGCGCTGGCTTGGTCTGAACCGCACTGGCTTGGTCTGAACAGCTTAGACTTTGTCCTTCTTCAATGAAGTATTGTTATGGTTCGTTCCAAGCTAATTTTGGAGTAGAACATAACATTTTTTCCGTTCTGGAAAGACTCATCACAGCGGAGAGTTTGAAGACCTGATTATTTATAGTCTTGACATGGGCACTCACTCCTTACATACTGGTATTTCCTTCCTTCAACAAAGCAATGTTTGGGGAGTTTTGTAGTGCTTTCAGCAGCCGTTCCCATAAACCACTGGGGTAGTGGGGCTTGTCTGTTGAGAAGACAGGGATTTTACCTCAGGCTTCACTCGTTTTGGGAATCCTAGATCACCCTTACACTACTGGAGCATCAAATGGGCCAAACTTGGTTCTTGCCGTCGTCAAATGCAGACGAGCCAAGTTGACAAAACAAAGTCCATTATTCATCAGTGTGACAGAGAAGTGGGGGGGGGGGGGGGGGGAATGGAGATCTCCCACATTGTCTCTTGCCATCTTTTCAGCTCAAACCTGTCACAGATAGAGACCTGGCTGTCAGAATTAGCATTAGATGGCCCTCGGGCACTTCGTATGTTATATTTAGACTTTTCCACTTGTAAAAACCAGCCAAGATTTAAGCCGAACCAGCTACTCCACGGCCCTATAAATGACAGTTTTATCCCCCCCTCCAACAGACGAATGATTGTATTCATATACTGAATGCCCCTCACCCCCCCCCCCCTCACCCCCCACCCCCCTCTCCTTTTCCCTTTCCTGGTGTGGGGGTGTGTGTCTGTATTCCCGGCCGTGGAATGTCACACCGGTATCTCGATGGTGAACAGGTGACAGGGCTCATGCGTTGTTCCCTCCAAGCCAAGAGGGCCACACCGCTCTGGGAAAACAAACATGGCTGCCATCTAGAGACCCCCCCACCCCCACCCCCCACCCCCCCCCTCTCCCCTTCACTCTATACGAGCCACACAAAGACACTCCTCAAATCTTTCAGTTGTGCACAACTAACTCGTCTGGCTTATAGTACGGCTGTCAATCACAAAGGCTCGGTGGTGGGTGTGAGATTAAGTGACTGCGGTGTAAGCACTTGACATGAGTTTGCTCGGTTTTTGATTGATCTTTTTTCCTCAGGTATGCTTATGCTTCTCCTCAGGTGTCATAGTCTGATTTAAAAAAAAAAAAGGGCTCTTTCGTTGAGACGGTCCACTATGGTCTCACGGCCGTGAGGTCTCCCTTCCGAGGCACGCCAGCTTGAACGAATGCTCCAATCTTTTCATCTGATTGATTTGGTCGGAATGTACAGTACAGAAGTAAGAGATTCATTGCTGCTGTGGTTATGTAACCGTCTTTCAGATATGTTAAGTGTGATTGGTAAGTGATGCGTGCTGTATAACAAGACCATGTTCACTGTCTCCTACAGACATGACCCAGATGATTGTCCATAGTAGCCTATGGGGAATGACTGACAGCATTTTAATTAAACTTTTAGATGGTATTATCGAATCGTGTTGTTTAGTTTGAAGCTACACTGGCCATCACAGCATTTTCGGTGTTTAGTATTGGAAACGATTCGCTGACACGAGACTTGACTGGTAATAATCTGATGCAATATGTTATGTTTGGATTCATGTCTTATAATATGTTGGTCAGCCGTGAGAATACGCGGTCACCTGAAGTGTTGAGTGGACGTGCGCTAACACAGCCGTGTGCATGGTGGGCAGCGCCACCTAGAGGTGGGGTCAGAGTAGGGTCACTGTTTGACAGTCGGCCTGCACAGTCTATCTACTGATGGAAGGTAAAGCCAGACTCCGAAGTCTCTTCATCTTTTGACGTTGTCATGTTAAACCTTTTGAACTCATCAGCCCAGTATTTGTGTCCACAGCTACTGTACTTGCAGACGTTTATGTGCTTACGGGAAAAGACACACAAACGACATTCCAGTAGCTTCTGTTGTAGGTCATAGGGCTGTGCAGTAAAGCCATGAGCTATTTTTTTACTGTTCTTGTCACAGGACCTCATTTAAACTGAAACGATACATGTCGTATCCGGATCTAAACTGCTGGGGCAGAAATGGAACCCGCGTGAAAAATGTCCGCGCAAATATCTTCTCACCACATCGTTTCCCGACGTAAAAATGTCAAACGCGGTTGCCGCCCACGCTGGCCAGTCGACACACGGCTCTCAGGTCAGAAAGGGTTCTCTTAATGGACTCTTAGACTTGACTGTCCGACGGTGATTTGCGCTCAGTCTACCAGAGGAATGTTAGCCTGGGGGGGGGGGGGGGGGGGGGGGGGCGGTCCGGGGGGGGGGGCTTGTGCACGTGGACGCATGGGTTTCTCAAGGTTAACTTAACACGGGAGGTTTGTAATCGCCCCACCCCTGACTGCCCCGACGCTAGCGACAACACGGGGGGGGGAAACGCAACACGGGTGATTCATTCGACAGGACTTCGATGAGTTTGTGTCCCGCAGCACACTAAGTGGACTGGCTGTGTCATTCTCACACGGTGCCTGATGAGCTATGGTTCTCGTATCTAGGTAATACTGGGGTGACTCCATGTAATGACAGGGTTTATACACACGGGCTTCAATGGTATGTTTCCTTTTCAGCGGCCAAATAGTTGCTGGAGAGGAAATGGAATGCGCTAGAAGCGGATAAAAGCGTCTGCTAAATGCATAAATGTAGAACAGTGTCCGGGGACAGTTGAGCCATTTCTCGAGTACCGAGTAGCCTGACTAGCTGTTTTGGTTTGAAAATACGAGACGGGTCAAGAGTCTGTCTCTATTGTGATGATGTTGAACCTGCGTCCTACACAGTGGACGTGTGGACACTGCAACCCATGGCCATGACAGCAACTGAAAGCTTCTCCACTTGGCGTTTGACCTCGTACTGGTCAACACGTATTCCAAAAAAACTAACATTTGCCATACAGTAGCTTCTCCGTCACTAAACCTCTTGTTTTACATGCACACACTTTGAAGACGGAGTTGCCGTCCTCCATCTCACACGGTCCAAAAGGCTTTTCCGTTTCCTGATGCTGACTGTCGCGTCTCCTTGCAGGAGAACCCTCCTCCTCCTCCTGTCGCTATGTGCAGCGGTGCTTGCCTGCAGAAGAAGACGACCAAGCGCAAGGTAAGCGGTGCCTCCTTCCATCCGACTGAACTCTTCCCCCCTGTGAGTCTTTCTGTACGTCTCCCCTGGCAACTTAAACACACGGGCGAGAGGACAACACGCGGCTGTGCTCGACCTGCTCAATGAAAACGGAACGTTTCCCTTTCAGCGCCGGCCCCCTGTTGTTCAAAGTCACGGCTAAGGCTCTACGAAAACGTGTCTGGTTTTGCACGCGTCGCGCTCCAGAACGTGGTGGATTAAAAACGCACGACGGAGGAGGGGTTTGGTCACGGCTAGTGCGTTTGCAGGACGCGGTAGGCCGGCCAGGGAGTGTGTGTCTGTGTGTGTGTGTGTGTTTCTGTCAGAGCAGGACAGCTGCACACGAGAGCTCCCCGGTCCCATTCTTTTTTTAAACCCCTCTCTCCCTGCAGGTCTGCTCTTGTTCCATCGGTCTCAGAATGCAGGTTGAGGCAGCCCTCCCTCCCCTCTCCTCTACTGCCCCCCACTTCCCCTCTACTGCCCCTCCCCTCGACAGCCCCCTGCTCCCCTCTACCGTTCCCCCCCCCCTCCCCCCGCCCCTCTCAACACACGAGGACAGTGAAGCGCAAGCTAAGGGGGAGGGGGGGGGGGACGTTGTCGGCAAGTACGTCAATTAGTCAAACGGAGAGGAAGAGGACATTTCAGAGTACAGCTTAGCATGTTTTGGCAGAGCTCTGCTCTTTCATCAATAGTATCGAGCGGTTGAGAGGAATACCTGTCAGTGGTTTGGTCAAGACGGGGCAGAAAGAACATTACCGAAGTAGGGCTTTCTCAAAGCCCCCCCCCCCCAATACACACACACACACACACACTTCAGTTAGTGTGTATTTAGCTACTCGTGACGTCCCATTTACTGTTACGTCGCATAAGGACGACTACATTTCTCCTATCGACGCCACTCTTCCCTTGAGAATCTTGTGGAGGGGGCGTTTCGTTTCCCAAGACATGGTGCTGGACTTCTGCCTGAAGCGCACTGATCGGCGAACGTAGATGAAGTTAGCATCGGATTTCAGTCTGCGCTCCCAGCCACACCGCCGAACCACAGAGCACAGGTTCACCTCGATCTAAACCCCGTCAGGGTCACCCCCATATCACAGTTGGTACTGTCCCCTCCACCTCATATATATCATTGTGGGAGCCACTCCACGCAGGATCAATCCATCACAAGCAGGGGAGGAGGAATGCACAGTGACGGCTGAAGCAGCCTGTCCTCACATATGAGACAGGTTAATTGGAATCCAGGCTGACGTTACCCCGGGCAAAGAATGTCAAGGACGTCTCTGTGCGCTCTCAGATCCTCTGCAGATCCTCCCCGGGCGTCAGGAGCCCACAGAGCACCACATGGATACAGGGCACGTTCTCTCTGTCTGTATCTCTATGTCTCTCTATCTTCTCTTTCCCTCTCTCTCTCTCTCTCTTTATTTCTCTCTCTCTCTGTCTCTGTCTCTATCTTCTTTATCTCTCTGTCTCTCTATCGTCTCTCTTTATCTTCTCTCTTTATCTCTTTATCTCTCTGTCTCCATCTTCTCTTTTTATCTTGTTGTCTCTCTTTATCTCTCTTCTCTCTCTTTATCTCTCTGTCCTTATCTTCTCTCTCTCTTTATCTCTCTGTCATTATCTTCTCTCTCTCTTTATCTCTCTGTCCTTATCTTCTCTCTCTGTCTCTCGTTTCTCTCTCTGTCTCCCTCTCTTTACCCCTGCCCCTCTCCTAATGCGCCATGTCATGCCATTCATTAATTTATACATATGTTGAGACCTCAATCCATTTGCAGGGAGTTCAGGTTCAAGATAATGATCCCCGGCGTCTCGCTCTTGGATCTTCCTTGTAATTACAGAGCACCTTCCGTGTTCCGTGAAGACCATAATGTTTTCTCCTAAGTAGTTCCATATGAAAACGTTCAAGGGCATAAAGGTAACTCAGAACTCCCATCTGGTAGCCTGCCCCCCCCCCCCTCCTCCCGCATTACTGCTGTCAACATTTATACCAAGGTTTTCTAAATAAGTTATTGGCTGTTCCATGTGACCCGCAACAGAGGTGAAAGGTCGCGAGGTCGTACATGTGCTGCTCGGCGAAAATAGCTTTGTCACCGCTTTGATGTCCGGACGTCTTTTCCCTGCGTTCTTGACGGTTACCGAAACACCGGTGAAATTGTTTCGTTCTGTGGTTTTCCTTTCTCTTTACAACCACATTGAACCTGAGACCGACAGAGCACCCTGCAAGCCTTTGCTCCACACAGAGGACCACACTGAGACGGTGAAGGGAGGCCGTTCAGCGCGTACGCCTCCTGTTCGTCCACGTCGACAGACCCCAGTGTTTGGGAGGAAGCCTCCCCATGCACGGACGCCTGGGCGTTTCAAAGGAAGCGAGCGTCTCTGGAATAGCCATGAGAAGGCCTTCCGTCGCCTCCTCTCGAGACTCTGCTCGGCTTTGAAAAGCTCTCCCGCTTCCCCCGGATCCCACGCCGCCACTGCCTCTTTTTTGCCTCTTTTTTGCCTCTTTCGGCCTCTTTCTAGCCTCTTTCGGCCTCTTTCGGCCTCTTTCTGCCTCTTTCGGCCTCTTTCTGCGCCTCTGAGCACCCCTCCATCATCTCTCCTTTCTCTCTCTCCCACGCCATCCATCCATTCTTTTCCTTATTACAGTTCCTTTTTCCTTTCTATTCTTAAAATGTCGTTTTTTTTCTTTCTCAGTTGTCCTGAAGTATTGCATGTAGACTTTCGGGAAGATATTTAGCCGTGCGTTTTTGACATTAAATGGACAGTGTGTGGTGCTTTCACCTGTTGTGCCCTCTGCCCAATCCTGCCATGCGTTGACAAATCCCTCCCTCGCTGACTGTCTTTTAAACTCATCTGCAGTACCTCAGCGTCAACAATCTTGACATATATCCTGAGTAATCACCTGGGATTAAGGGGGAGTGGGGGGGGGGGGGAGAGGAATCATGACTCAGCTGTTTTGGAAAAGTAGATATCATGAATCTCTGGTGGCAGATTGATTCAAACAGGCTGTGGCGTGGGTTGCTGTAGTACAGTACTGCGCCGGCTCTCAGTGACTCCCCACTCTCATCTGGACCCCATCTGGCCTCGCTCGTCCTCTCTTGCATTGTGGGTAATCTGTTGCAGCGCGGGGCCGGGCCTTGGGCAGACCTTGGACCACCTTGTGTTCTCTGTTTCTTCTCCTCTCCTCGATACCTCCCCCCCCCCCCCCCCTTCCGTTCTCCCACGGCGACCGCTCTCCGCGTTTCTTTCTGTTTAAAACATTTGACATCCCTCCTTTTCCCCTGGGAGCTTAATCTGTCCTCAATGTGTGTCCTGGAAGGTGGTGTGTGTGCGCACGTTTGTGTGTGTGTGTGACAATGCGTGTGTGTGTTTGCAACTGTGTGTGTGTGTGAGACTCCGTGTATGAGAATTCGTGTGTGTGTGTGTGTGAGGAGAGATAGTGAGAATGTGTGTATGAGTCTGAACCTAAGCAGCTGTCTCACAGTCTCCCCCCCCCCCCCTCCTCCTCCTGTTCCTCTCAGGTGTCGATCTCCTCCATCGGTTGGGCCTGACGGACAGCAGAGAGGCCTCTTCCTCCGGGACCAGCTCTCCTCCCTCCCATCTGACTGGGCCTCCCCCGGGAGCCGGGGTCACCCTTGACCCGGACGCCCACATCCAAGCCCCCGCGGGGGGCCTGTTCCCGCCGGAGATCGGCGAGGAGTTTTCCGTGGTGGTGAGCCTCAGCTCCTGGCGAGCGGACAATGCTTTCCTCCTCAGCGTGCGCGACGGCCGGGACCGGCTGCAGTTCGGCGTCCAGCTGCTGCCCGACAGGGTGGTGGTCTACACGGGCGAGAAGACCTCCGTCTACTTCGCCACCCGCCGCCACGGGGACGGCCGCCCGCACGCCTTCGCCCTGGGCGTGCGCCCGCGCTCCGTGTCCTTCTACGCCGACTGCGGCGCGGAGCACCGGCGCGAGCAGACCCTCACCAGGGCCCCGACGTTGGGATCGGGAGGCGTGCTCACCCTGGGGAGGATGGACTCCAAATCGAGGCCGTTCCAGGGCCGCATCTGCCAGCTGGACATCTACCCCTCGGCCCGCGCTGCCTCCCGCTACTGCGACTACCTAAAAAAACAGTGCAGGTTGGCAGACACCTTCCGATCGCCCCCGCCACCCCTAACCCCCTCCTCCGCCCCCTCCGTGGAGTCTGGCACGGTGCCCACCTCCCCGAACCGCCAGACCCCCGCCGGGGCCGGGACGACTCCCAGCCTTTCCACCGAGGGTGCCCGACCGCCGCGCCCCGGCCCGGGCTCCTCTGAGCGGGCTCCCCCGGGGCTCGGCACCCACAGCTCCCTGCTGGAGCGTCTCGCCCAAGCCTCCACCCTCGCCCCCCGGCTTGACCCCGACACCCCCGCCTCAGGCACCCTCGCCGGGCTCGCTGCTCTGGGCATCGCCCGCAGGAGTACCCCCGCCCCAGGAGGGGGCAGCGGACAGCATGACCCCCAGGCCGAGAACACCACGGAGGAGGAGGAGGAGAGCAGGAGACCCGGGGGAGCCACCGACGCCACCCCGGGTCCGGTACCCCCCGTCAGGCAGAGCCTCTTGAAGGAGGGTCTGAGGAACAGTTCGAGGCCCAGGGTCTCTCTGCCCCGGCCCACAGACCTTCTCCTGGAGCACCAGCTGAGGACCAACGGCACCACGCTGTACCGGGAGAACCAGGTGGACACCTCCGAGGAACACGGGGAGGACGGGAGCTACGACGTCGACATGGGAAGCTACGACTACGGCTACGAGGGGCCCGAGTACTTGTACGACTACGACGGCGCTCTCCGCGGGCCCAAAGGAGATCCGGGACCTACGGTAGGTGTTTACGTTTTCCGAATGCTCGCAGATGGGGAGAATGTCAGCGTCAGGTTTCGAGACAAGTCCGAGCGAAGCCGCGCGGCGAATTACAATGCAAGGCAAACGCCCCTAATTTATGACCATTAGGCTTTCGAAATGTGATGCTTCCCCGCATCCCATTTGGCGCTGTCTCAATGTGGAGGAACGTATTTTGGCAGAGCCTGTGCATTGATTTAGAGAGCGAAAGGATGGCGTGTCCAATCGTTTTATCTTTTTTTTTTTTGTGATTTTCATGTATCAACAGGTGGTTAAAATAACACGTCATGCCCCTTTTGAAATACTGCCAGCTCTCTGAGGTGGGGAGGGGGAGGGGGGGGGTCTCTCATCCATGGCCTAGCGACCGAGAGGGAAACATCAAACGGCGACGTCATCCGATCTCATCTGTTTTTTTTTTTTTTTTGTCTCTTTTCGTTCGTTTTGTGTTTTTTCTCGCGCGCTCGTCTCCAAAGTGAGAACAAGGGATCCATTCTGTTGTGGCGCCGATGTCGCGGCGAAATGTTCCCCCTCGCGGGTGATCGGCCCCCACCTCAGGCCTTCAGAATGTGTGTGTGTGTGCTGATGCTACACTGTGTCGATAGATCCAGCCGAGTTTCCGTAGCGTTTCCATAGCGTCGCCGCTGCCGTCAGCTTCTCCACACCAGGGACTCTGTTGTTGCACAGGTTTCCATGGCGACGCATAGCTCTCGACTTGAACACCTCGCGTTGCACGCGGTACAAGGCACTCACCGACCTGTAGACAATGGTGAAGATGACCAATTTGTTCATTGGATAACGTTCTAGTTTGTGTTTTGAAGGTCTTCAGTAAAACTTTATTTGACTGGATTTCAGTTTTTCTGGTAGGCACCATGTTAGCAGCAACTGTGTGTTGGTTTTCTCCGAAAGTACTCTGACTCCACTGTCCTGATGTCGACAGTTCAGGGTCAATGGGTCAGAATGTGATATCGACAAACACCAAGGTCATATACACATTTTGGAGTATTCAATGCTAGACAAAATACCTGAGGAAAACGATTGTGTCTGCACACAATTCTTTCCAATATCCCACAATGTAATCAAACAACGAATATTAGTTATGGAGGAGCATCGGTATTGATACTGTGTCAGGTGCGGCCATCTTTTGAAGAGATTCTAGATTGGCATGACGGATGAGGGCCGCAGTGTACGCTGTCCTGGATAGACGGCAAGCACAGGGATGAGTCGCAAACGAAGTGTGACGGTGTCTCTTGGCCCTGTTGCTATGGCGAAGGCGGTGGTGTGTTCACTGTTTCCATCAGGCTGTGTGTAGGAGTGGAGTTTAGGAGCACACATCTGTCCGGGAGACCAGCGCGCGGGGGGGGGGGGGGGGGGCTGTGCAGGTCTTTCTTCATGACAACCTCACACACACACACACGTACTTCATCAACAAACTGCGTGAAAAAAATACACACTCACACATCCTGTGTACACTTAAGCGGGCGTGCACAAAATGCACACGTGCGCACACGCACACAAACATAAACACACGCATGAACACGTTGACCCCAATGCATACAGCAGACATGCGAGCGAGCGTGCACACACACACACACACGGACATACACAGATACACACCGTTCCCTCCAGGTTGACCATAAAGTAAAGTCACAGCGTTAGAAGAAGGAGGATGTGGATGAACCCACTGGCATCACACAACACAGCTGACAGGGGGGGCCATGTTCCATCACTGAGCTCGTTCAACAACAACAAAAAGCACTAAAAAACAAACGAAATAATTTGCATGGAAGTCTCTCATGAAAAGAGTACGCTAACATTTATATCGGTGCTTCTTCTCAAGACATACGTCGTACCTATCGGTTTACTGTTGTATTATCATTGCGTCGTCATCCTTTATTTTCCAAAACGCTCTCGCCGTGATTGTCCGACTTCCGCCTCTGAGGCTGCAGACCGCACGCTCGAAGGTACCATAGCGACGGCATGTCCATGACTAAGGCATAACGTTCCCACAGACTCCTCCAATCTTCATCCCGTTTGACGCTCCAGTGATATTCGGGATCGTTTGTTTTATTTGGAAAGGGGCCCGTCGCAGGAAACACGACAGGGGCCAAATACATTTGAACATCCTCCAGTTTCCAATCACACTTCGTTTGCAAACGAGAAACAGTGGCCCGTGGGCCCCCGCCGAGGCGGATACGCTGCGTCGTATGTCGATCGGCTTCGGCTTTTCGGAGGACTCGTTTGTGGAAAAAACATCAAGTTCTCATTCCTCATCGGCGCTTATTGCACGTGGGATTAAGCCACAAGCCACAGAACTGGGTTTACACCACATATGGCGGTTTTATGTTGTTGGCTTTGAAAGCGGAGAACAGTAGGCTCACTCCACGGTCCAGAACTCCCATCAACCCTTTCTCGTGCGTTACCAAGTGGCGATGTCAAGCGCAGGACACAATGGGATTAGGTTTAAGGAGGAGCTTGTGCGGAGCGGTTATCTGTCGGACGTGTCGGCTAAAACATGGCCAGCTGTCAACTGCCTCTTGATTGGCTTTTGGCTCGGAATGGACCGGCATGAGCTTTTCAGGCGTTGCGGACTTGTCCGATTTGGACTTTTTGTCCAAACGCATACAGGTGCTGAGCACGCGAGTCTTTTTGAGTCTTCTACAAAGACGGTTGTCTCATCTCTGGAATATTTGGGGCTTTCCCTCTGGCTCTTGTACATCTTGAGCCCGACTGAACATGAAGTGGAACCGTTCCATGTGTTTCCTGTTGCCTCGTCTCCTCCCGTGTTCCCGACGTTCCTGTTCTTCCAGAACTGACCGGAGGGCTTGTAGCTTCGGGCGCATGCAGGGGGGGGTTGGAACGTGATCCGGCCTCCCAGAGCGAATCTATCAGCTCGGTTCAGGACGTTTTTGTTAGTTTGTCTTTGAACTTACCAGCTCAACTTACCAGCTTTTGGGTCACGGCGAACGACATGTTTGTGCTTGTTGTTAATGCGCTCTCTCTCTCTCTCTCTTTTTCTTTTGTCTCTCTCTCACTCACTCACGTACACTCACACTCTATCTCTTACACACACTTTTTTTTCTCTCTTTCTTTATCACACACGCACTTTCTCACTCACACTCTCTCTCTCTCCCTCTCCCTCTCTCTCTCCTTCTCTCTCTCTCTCTCCCTCTCTCTAGGGTCCCCCTGGTCCCGCTGGCCTGCCTGGTCCTGCAGGAAAGAGAGGTCCTCGGGTGAGTACGCTAAGCCTTTCCTGTCACCTAGGGTCACGTGATGTCACTCTGATGTCACGACTGCGCCGTCAGACTCCTCCCCCCCTTCCCCCCTCAAGGTTAGGTCCGATGACACCACAACTCCCGGAACCATAACTAAACGGCTCCTAATGGCTTTCGGAATGGAATGAATGCCGTGCAAAAGGAGATGTCTCAAAACGACGTGCGTCGAGGTCGAGCCGACTGGCCTTTCGCCGCTTGCTGGGTCGGGGCCCACTCCATTAAAAAGCACCTTCAAATCGAATCCAACTTTAATCGTACAGCCCAGACGAGCAATGTCCCAGAGCGGCACCTACAGTACAACTGACCGGGGCCCCACACCCTCTGACAACATATCCTAGCTTCGTCAGCAGTAACAGACACGGGCGATTGGGTTATCTGGTTGACCTCAGCCCAGTGATCCGGTACCTCCACCCCCAGGTGCTGACAGTCACAGCCTGGGTTTACGCAGGTCCGAGAGGGAAGGCTGGCGGGGTAGCAGTGAGGTGTAGGAGGGGAGGGGAGGAGCCCTGGGAGAGAGGGCATGCGTTGTTTACCTCGCTCGGCCTCGCAGCGTCAATTCAAGGTGGAGGAACCAGCTCCACATGTCGCAGTCTCCACAAAGTTCCCTTCACAGCCTCAGATGTTTTGTGCGTGTGCGTGTGCGTGTGCGTGTGTGTGTGTGCACCAGTAGTGAGTTTGTTAATCAGATACAGCCAGTTTTCAAGACTTTGTCTGTCGTGTCCCTGCCTTTCCTTAGTTCATGGACCCCTCAAATCACTGTGTAAAGGGTAACTTCTGGGAAGGTGCTTGGGATTCGTACAGTATGGTGGCCCGTAGAGTACAAACAGTCAGAGAAGTAGTTGGTGGTGTGATTAGGCTAATGTGTTGTAGGTTGAAAGGGGTACTACAGGCCTACCGTCTTAGCACTGTGGACACAAACCCCCCCCCCCCCCCCCCCGACGTGACTGTCCCATGCTCTCTCACACACACACACACACACAACTCTGGTGGGTACACTTTGAAAGATATATATTTCAAGGCATGTCTCCTGTAGTCCGATAGTTGCAGTTACAGAGAGACAGGAAATGTCGGAGAGCGAGAGAGAGCGATTGGGAAGACACGCAGGTAATGGCTCGTGGTGGAATTCGAACCCGGGCTCCTGCGATTAGGCCTGGGTCTCCATGGGAGGCGCTCTGCCGTATCTGGTGAGCCACCAGGGGCCCCCCCCTCCCCCTGCCCCCAGGTGGGTACACTTTTAGCTCCCCCCTGAAACCATCTGCTCCTGCGGAGAAGGGTGATGGATGGAATAAGGGGAAGGTCGGGAAAACAGACGAAAAGAGGCAGCGATATGATCAAGGTTCTCGTGTGTGTGTGTGAGGGGGGGGGGGGGGGGGGGGTGTTACTCACATTAAGGACAGCATTACTTTTTTCTCTCTCTCTCTCTCTCTCTCTCTCTCTCTCTCTCAGAGCTATAAAAACCACATGGCCTCAGTTGCACCAGACACTAGAGATTGAGGAATAGGAACTTTGTACATTGTGTGTGTGTGAGGGAAGGAGGGAGGGTGAGGGTGAGGGGGGGGGGTGGTGTTGGGGTGGGGGGGGGTGGTGTTGGGGTTGTGTGTGTGAACGTATAGGGTAATAACAAGTGTCAAAGGAAAGAACCTGTAAAGAGAGCTTGGCGGCTCTCTACCCCATCATTTCGAGTCTGGTAGCGGCTGATCACCGACATGCATGCTGACTGATAAATGTCTGAAAATGAAAGAGCGCAGGCTGACCTCATGCCTCAAGTGCGTGTGTCGTGGGTGTTTCGGAGAAAGCAGCCCAAAACGGGGAACAGCAGGGGTGCAGATGTGTGTGTGTGTGTGTGTGTGTGCATGTGCATGGACTGGGTGTGCGTGTTCGTACATGCATCTGGGACTGCGATGAAGAAAAGTTCACGAGCAATTCTGCTGACAACAAAAGCTCATCGGAAATCCCATTTCTTCCACAACTGGGTGCGAGCGCGCGTGCGGGGGAGTGCGTGCGCGAGCCCGCGTGGGTGTGCCCTTTCGTGTGCGGCGAGGGTGCATTCCTGGGATCGAAGGACGGGCACAGGCTTGGCACGTGACCAGACACGTGACATCATATATCGGCTGCACTCTCGTCTCTCTCGATCTCACCAGCCGGCAAGGTCACTTCAGGCACCGTAACAGTTGGATCAATATGTGAGTTATAGGCTCACATATTGTACACAGCCCCGCCTTCTCCCCACAGCAAGGGTTCCAGTCTTACCTGACGTCTGACTGAACACTAAATACTGTGCTGTCATTGTGATGGACTGTTGGCTAATCTGTCTTGCTTCTCTCTCTCTCTCTCTCTCTCTCTCTCTCTCTGTCTCTCTCTCTCTGTCTCTCTCTCTGTCTCTCTCTCTCTCTCTTTGTCTCTCTGTCTCTCTCTCTCTGTCTCTCTCTATGCATGCTCGTCTGTTTCAGGGTCCCACCGGTCCGCATGGAAACCCTGGTCTGCCTGGCCCTCCCGGACTCAAGGTGAGTGTCCCTGTGCTGGGCTGAGCTTCCCCCTCCCAGCCCCCTCCTTAGAAGCCAGACAGAACCGGCCCTGCTTAGTGTCTGGGCTGCTGTCTTTAGAGGTCTCTGTCTGGTCCTCTGAATTTCAGACGCAGGCCTGGGATGTTCAATGTCACGCTACCCCCTCCCCCCACCCCTGCTTTCTCTTCTCCAGTAGGGCACGCTGTTAGATGTAGTCCTAGGAGATGTAGTCCAGGGAGCCCCAGAAAACCACACGCAGCGTGTGGCCATGGAGTCAATGTCACGATTCGCTGCCCTCGTCAAAACAAGCCTCCTTGTTGACATGATTTCTGTGAAGACCCAGGAACTACACCTACGTTATGCTGAAGAGTGGGTGCTCTGAACACCGTGTCTCTTGAAATGAAACCTGGATTTCCTGTCTTGGCCAGTGAGAGGAGAATGTAGCCTTTTTTTTTTTTTATTGGGTGGAAAATGCCCTCTGGGCATGACGGAGGCGTTTGATTGTCGGTTCCTAGCTGATGGACGAGGGGAAAATGCCTGTGTCTGTCATTTGATTGAGTAGGCATTAAAGGGGCGGGGCGATAAGGGGGTTGTTTGATAGGTGCATGGAAAAACACATGCTGGGGAATTGGATGTTGATTCATCGGTACCACTTAGAGAATAAAACACATGGATGCTTTGTAGTCCACGGTATTGTTGCGAAGGTCTTTGAAATGACAGACAGATTGACTTGACCCGAAGCTGAATTTTAAACACACATGCGTCTCCACTTTACGGTTTGTCTCCTTAATACCCTCCCAGTAAACAGATGGTTGTATGAATTTTTGTCCACGCGTTTGATGTGGAACGTTTAGTACGAGTGACTATGATTGAGAAAATGTTTGGACCATAGCAACATGCTATGCCGTGCTCTACTCGGGGATACGTTCATCCAAAAAGTAGAATTGCTGCGATTCCAGGACTGACTGGAAAGTCGTCCTGGTGACAGAGAAGGATTTGGGCCTTCTGCATGAGATCCATTGATCCTCACAGACTCGCTATGAATCATTCCCACAATCCATCTCTTTGTCTTGTAGATAAGAGAGGGAGGGAGAGACGGATGATTTACAACACCAGTCATTTTGGAGTTGTGGGGTGGGGAAGGGGGCAGGGGGTGATTCAAATCATTAGTGTACATTATGTATGGTTTTAAGAGCCCCCTCCCTCCCTCCCCACAAGCTTGAAGCTGAAGAAGTTGACAAGATCAATCTCTCCACCTCAGTTACTGTAGTCAACACCAAGGTGAAGCACAGGCAGGAAAAAGTAGAAAGTATGCTCGCTAGCGCACACACATACACACACACATGCCATGCTCACTCAGTCTCACTCACTCACTCTCTCACACACACTCTCACACACACATACATTCAATGCAGTCTCACACACCCCCACGCACATGCCCTCAAACATAACGCTCTCTCTCGCACACACCGGAGAATGAGCAGCGTGTTCTCAGACCGAAGAAAACAGGCCTGGAGCCAAAGGCCTGTTATGAGTCTGGTGTCGAGCTCTCCCGGGTGTGAGGAGCCCTCGAACCCCGTCTCTCCTCTCGTCCTGTGGGCGTGTTCCCGTCGAACGCGTCTGACCGCACGCGTCCTCGTCTGCCTTGGCCTACGCCGTCCTCGGGTGCAGCCGACTGGTCTGTGCTCCCTGCCTCTGGTGCTGGGAGGGACGGAACATTCCGGGGCTTGGTGCTTCTATGAAGCTGCAACCAGCTTGAGGATTGCCAATGTGCAAGCGTGTGAAGTGCATGTGTATCAAGTAGAGATTGCATGTGCCATTCCTAAATAACATTATTATACATAAGCAAACTCGGTATGTGTAATGTGTGCCATTGTATGCGGGGAGTCAGGTGGCTGAGCGGTTAGGGAGTCGGGCTATTAATCAGAAGGTTGTTGGTTCGCTTCCCGGCCGTGCCAAACAACGTTGTGTCCTTGGGCAAGGCACTTCACCCTACTTGCCTCTGGGAGAATGTCCCTCTACTTACTGTAAGTCGCTCTGGATAAGAGCGTCTGCTAAATGTAATGTAATGTATGCAAACACAGACAGTATTTGAACACACGTACTGGGCAGCTGTAAGCATAATTAGCTTTCCCCCTTCCTCCAATGCGCGTTAGAGATGCGTTGACAGCTCAGACACATGCACGCATACGGTATATACACACACACACACACACACACACACACACATTGAGACCATGGGCGAGTACTGCGGGGGGATTGACAGTGCCCTGACCACATAGACAGAGACATCTTTCCGACGAGCGCCGCAGCGCTGTCCTGTCGACGCACAGAGCGCCTCCCCGCGCCCTTCTAAAATCGCCGACCTCGCTCCCGACAGCCCACGTCCTTCCTCGAAAACCTCTCGTCCAAGATGGCCGCCCCAGTCCCCAGTTTTGTGGTTGTGCCTCTCCCGAAACTGCAGTACCTACCCCTGCCCCCTCCCCCTCGTCTTCCTCCTCCCCCCCTGTGGGCCGGGCACTACGCTTCACTGCAACATGGTCGGGTCTGGAAGTGTTGGTCTCTTGTCTCCGGAATTTGGAACACACCTGGAGGCCAGGTTCTCCTCACAGCCCCGCGCTTCCTATATTTAGACGCTCATCGCTGTTGGTTTGCGTCGTGTGGCAATTTTTTTATAGGGCATGTGCTCTTCCCGGCGATGGATAGCGCGAGGGAGCTCATTCGAAGGCTCGGTGTGGTTCATGAAAGACGTCTTCGCTTTTCTAGTCAACCGTTTTCTATACGTATCTGAGGTAGCCTAGGCCAGCATCCATTTCTTCAGCATCTCCCTCGTCGTATAAACCAGGGCAGCAGCTGGAGTTTTACTGGGGCGCCGATAGAAGCTTCTGGGTTTTACCCCCACGGTTCACCACCATGGGGTTTCGAACCCTTGACCTCCACACCCAAACACTTCTAACCCCCCCCGCACACACACACACACCCAGACCCCCCCCCCCCCCGGGACCGGGACCCTGAGTCTAGGCGAACTGCTTCCACCATCCTGCCTAGCTTGGGAGCCCAGTGTTGGAGGTTGGTGGGGGGTCTTCAGAGCAGCGCTACTCCCCCTGCTGCGCTGAGGTTTTAATACGCCAAGGGGAGGAACCGTCTCGCTCGTAAAGGGGCTGTAGGTGGCTGCTCCGGGGCCTAACCCAGGCCTGGTGGTGGTTCTCCCAGACAGTCAGACGCACAGGGGGCCGCACTTGCAGGGATGTGGGCTGGGGCCGGGGGGGGAGCCAGGGCCAGGGTGTCTGGGGCTCTGTGGTTAACCCAACCAGACCTGCAGTCCAGAGATTTGCCACGCAATCATGCTCTTTAGTTGGTGGCTGGGAGAAAAGTTCAAGCCCTGGGATTTGAACAAAGGAGGAATGAGATTTGAACAAAGGAGGAATGGGATTTGAACAAAGGAGGAATGGGATTTCCTCATTGTCACTCGCAGCATTTGGATCATTTGATTTATTGACTGGATTACAATGAATAAATGTAGGCTTGTTCGTGCAATTGGAGAGAATAAAGTTATTTTTCTAAATGGAATATGTTTCCCCCAAACCACACACAAAGACGGGAATGTTTTGCTGTCCTCTCTGATCTGTCAGATGGAGGGCTTGGGATATGGATACATGTGTTCTGTTGTGACCTCGGATGTTGCTAGGACGCCATGTGAGATTGCTGGAAGACTCCTGGTGAAGCGCTGGTCCATCGCTAGCGCTAGCACGGCATCGATGAGTCATCCTCAGACCCCAAACGCACTCTGGAGACGGGGGCGGAGAGAGCGCTCTTTGTCTCTGTCCGGGCGACGGCCCCCATCCTGTGAACTGTGTTCTGAAGACTGGCGGGGCGACGGGGGAATCCAAAACAAGCGGCCCTATGTGTGAGGAGTCTCTGGCGATTCGCCAAAAGCCTCCACTGACGGTCTGTTTGTGTGCGAGCATGAAATGTTATGACGAGGCGCTCGGGGAACCTGAAAGAATCGGAACAACGTGAGTCATGCTCTGTTGCCATGTTTCACACGGAGACGGAGGTTGTCGAGGTTACGCCTCCCCCTCTGTTGTGGGGGTAATCCTCTTTTCCCAACCAAGCTGCTCAATGCCATCAGTCAAATCCATGTTTAAACTCAACCCCACTAAGACAAATTTGTTCAAGGTTGCTTCAAGGTTACTGGTTAAACTCAAGGAACGTTTAGCATTGGACCAGCCCTGTGTTCTTAGTCTGTGCATCACCATCCAGTAGAGCATGTAGAACATGGGTCTGGTTTTTGGCTCATGCTCTTGGGAGATTTGGCTGAAATGCCGCTTCACCACAAGTGGGGGGACCACTCCCACGGGCCGAGTGTTTGCCTCGTTTATTGGCGTGGACGTATGACATCATTATGGTGCGTGCGGTCCACAGGCCGGCCGAGGCACTGAAAGGAAATCGTGTTTTGTCCCACTCGTGTCAATCAAAAAGGGGGGCCCGCTTTAGAGACGCAACGAGTTGTTTTGACCGCCGCGTCGGATGTCGTGTTTGAGCCCGAACGCCGGGAGGCGAGTCTCGTTCTGTTGTAGATGTCACGGTGTGTGTGAAGAAACGGTTCATACTTCGCTGAGGACGAGTTTTTTCCCAACGTCCTTTATGTTCACGTAAAAAAATAAATACAAATGAAAACATCGAAGGCCATGCAAGCAAAGCGTGTGTAGACGTAGTCGGTCTATTGTGAACGTGTGGCTTTCCTCTGTTTGCCGGGCATTAAGTAGTCACTTAGGGCTGTTGCATCCATTGTCTGTACCTCCACAGAGCGGAGATGTTCTCTGTCGCTCCTGCCGTCATCTACACACACAAGTGTCAGTCGGCGCTGAAAGAGAGGCTTAGGGAAACGTCCTCGCCCGCCCATACATGTCAATACATCAGTCATCTCCTCCCTCGCGCCTTTGAGCGAGCCTGTCCGCACACAGCAGATCGCCCTGTCGTCCCTAAGTCACGGGAGAGCAGCGTAGATCACACAGAAAGGGGACTTGGCCTCTGGGGAAAGCCAGTCCATCTCTTGTATTCCTTTCGAGGAAGAGTGCTAGAAGACACAGAAGGTAGACATTTAATTTTCTTTTTTTTTAAGTGTCTTCAATTTGCCTTCACCAGCTTCTCCATAGATAAATAAATTAATAACAACATTCATTGAATTGAATTGAAAATGAATACATTAAAATGGAACAAAGAGCATCTCAAAACGCACGACACCGGAACGACACGCACACACGAACACACAATAAGGGCTGCGGAGACGAACCAGTTATCAAAGTGCACTTGATTCCCTCACGTTAGGGCCTTCCAACTCCTCCCGATCAGGGCTGAAGCTCCTTTAGGAAGCCCCCCCCCCGGGCTGTGGGAACGGCTACTTCCGGCTATTTCCGGCGTCACTCGCCGTCCCCGGAGCTTCTCTTTTCGGCCCGCCTCAGCAGAGTGGGGGAATCGGGTGGCGATCGTAACCGACCCGCCACTGTGTGAGGCGTCGGTCGCTGAGTTGACCCCTCGCCCTTTGCCCTGCCCATGTGGCAGAGAGGGTGGGTGGGTGGGAGAAGGTGGGGGTTGGAAGGTGCTGAAATAAGTGTTGACCTGTGTAAATCTCCCCCGTGACAGGGCTCAAAGGGCGACCCCGGACTGTCTCCAGGCCAGGCTCCGGCAGGAGAGAAGGTAAAGGGGTCCTGGGCTGCCTGGCTAGACGCACTCGCGCCCAGTCGGCATGGATCTGTCTGTCTCCTTTGGTTTTTCCTCTCCTGCCTTTTGTCTGTATGTGCCTCTGTGTCTCTCTGTCTCTCCCTCTCTGTGTCTCTCTCTCTCTCTGTGTCTCTCTCTCTCCTCTCTCTCTCTCTCTCTCTCTCTCTCTCTCTCTCTCTCTCTCTCTTCACACTCTGCTGCCTCCTCTGAAGAGCCGTCAGGGATTCTCACCTCACAGAATCTTCGCCCGTCTTTAGCTCCTTTTTCACACGTCGTCTCCTAAGATCTTTCAGTTCCCTTTCCTGCTTACCCCTCCGTTTCGCCGCCAGCTCCCTTGGCCCCGCCCCCTCCCCACACAGCCCCTCACTTTCCCCGGCATATTTGACTTACTGTTGCTGGATTCGACTCGTATCTATTTTGAACTCTCTTTTATCTCCGTTCGCGCCGTTCGCGCCGCGTGTCAAACATTCCCTTTCGTCGGTTCGAAAGTGAAAGCGGGACGTGGATGTTTTACAGCTTTCGAAACCAATTCTCTTTTATTACACCTCTTATCTGAGGCTGCGGTGCCCCCGTCTGACTCCGAATCGAGCTAGACATTGCAGCAGACATTTCGCTAGAACCCCTGGCTGAGCTATTAGCCAATAGCTCGTGGGCTTTAGCAGCTGCAATCTGAAGGCTGTTGCTGTTGGCTAGCCTTGCTCTCCCCCTCCCTTTCGCCATCCATCATTCTCTCCTCTGCATGTCTTCCCAGCTGTGGCAGTTCCTTCTCTTCATCTGTTTTCAAATCTCTGCTTTTGTACCATGTCTGCTATTTGATAAAGAGAAAGAGAAGGGGCCTTTGCAACGAATTTGGAGAAAACGGGACTTGTGCAACATCCCATTCGGGGCTGATTACAGATGTTTACTAGATTGTAGACTGTACACGGCCCCCCCCCCCCCCCCTGGCTCGAAGACCTCGCCAGCGCTCCAGTTCGTTCCCTATCTCGTTTCGCCCTCGTCGTCTTCTAAGCGCCGACCGCTAACACTGTAACAGTCTGCTCTGGCTCTCCTCCTGTCCTCAGAACCTCCCGCCTATGTGTTCTCTCTTCTCTATCCTGACACACAAGGGTTTGGGCGTGACTAGACTAGACCGTCGTGCCCCGAAACCCAAGAACATCTTCTAATTTTGGTTCTCTTTCTCTCTCTCCAAGGGCGAGCGAGGCCCACCCGGCCTGCCTGGTCCAGGCGGTTTCCCAGGTCCAACGGTAAGAGAACCACGACCAGAGGGGTTGGGGGTAGACGTTTGTCTTGCCTTCCGGTTTGGGCTTTCGGCTTATGTCTGGAAACCGGCCTACGCTTAACCGAACGCTGTATGCGGTGGAGAGTTCCGGAAGGGGGATCCTGATCCCTTCAGAGCAGACGATCCGTTTTCTCCTCCGTGCTGGGGGGGCTAACGCCTGATGGCTCCCACTGCGTAAGCTCCCAGGCTGTTAGCCGCACGCTAGCGGAGGGCTCTTTTGGAGCTGGCCTGTGGTTAGTATTGGGTTACCCCTGCCACAGAGAGAGCCTGTCTCAGAGGCTGGGGGTGGTGGTGGTGGTGGGGGTGGAGGGGGTAACCCCTCCAAGCCCACCCTGCTCTCGGCACGGGGATGTGGCGTTGCAACGGGACCCGTCTGCGGCCCGGGCTCCCGCCACGCATGAACCCGAGAGGCCCTTCGGGGGTCAGGGGTCGTCTTTAAGAGGAAAGGCCCCTCCGCGAGAGGTTACGGCCTCGATGACAGGCACCATCCGATGCCTCTTCAAAAGAGCAAATGGCGTGAGGAGGAGGAAGGAGGAGTACTGACGTGCGCCCGCACACACACACACACACACACACACACAGAGCTCCCGACTTCAGTCATTCCTACCAACATCCATTACATGAACGCCGCACTGTATTAATTCATTGACCAAGTGTCATGGAACTGGACAGCACTTGGTGTCCAGTGTTCCTTAACAGTCTATCAGATAATCTTTGTAACCCGAAGGGGAGAGTCTCCCAGAACGAAGCCGCTCCAAGCCTCACGTGAGAGTTAATGATGTGGTCTTCCAGTGAAGGTCTGGGCCTGTCTCCACATACCTGCCCTTGTCTCCCAGGAGGCAGACCTGGTGTTTGCAGTAGCTGAACCTAATACCCAGCACATGAACTGTGCCCCCACAAGGTATTTTCAGAGGAAATGACTGACTCGGGGCCTAAGCTCCCCCCCCCCCCCCCCCCCAGTGGGCTTTATATTGAGTGTGAAGGTTCATATGTCACAACCTAGGAAGTGCCACAAGGGCTTCTTCACTGCCCCGAAAAGCCGTTTCTCTGTGCCGAAAAGATGGCGGCCCGACCTTGACCCTTTTGTTTTCGAGCCGTAAACATCTGTTGTTGATATTAACCGTCGACGGGAGGAGAAACAGCTGAAGTGGACAAAAAACCTGCACTTGAAAAGCATTTCTGATTCGTTAAGACTCGAATAAGTGCTTATTTAACTAAATGTAGAATCTGGCAGGGATACTAAAGGCTGTGTATTGTAGCGAGCTATCTAGGCTTTCAAGGAAATATCCAACTATTTATATGCTGTCTGTCAGTGTTGATGTTAAATGTTTCTTCATGCTTTGCAATCATTATCGTCGATTCAAGTTCCTGCCTGTCTTAAAGAAGTTCACGGACTAGATCATGTTGACAAAGACTTTAGAATTAGTCTTTAGTAATCTGGAAAAGGAAATCACACACCATTTTCTCTCATTGTCGTGCTCTCTAACCAGCAGTAAAAATAGCCTTCCACAACGGGTCATCCAGTAAATCGCAGCCACCTTTGACCTTTGATGGCACCAGACTGCTGGGTGCTGAGAGGAAGCTCCGGAATGTTCCGGAACTCTTAGACCACGTTGGGGTCTTGTTCCTGGACGCTGTTGAAACGGGGTTTTGCGTTGTGACGTGTGGCAACAGAACGGGTCACATGACGCGCCACAGAGACCTTCGTTTGTGATTGGGTGTTGTGTTGTGTTGCAGGGTCCGAAGGGCTATCCAGGACCAGCGGGTCTGCCAGGAGAACAAGTGAGTAGCGTCTATTTGGGGGAATGTTTCGCTATCGCTGTGTCTTGAGCTGCCAGACCTCCATTTAGTAAACGCTTGGTTTTACAGACGCAATGCAGGGGTAAGCGGTGACATCAAAAAATTAGCTACATGCAGCGTCCTATTCCTGTGGGGGGGAGGGGGGGGGGGGGGGCTGGACTATGTCTCACTTGTACACACACATTTGGAGACACAGCTGTGGCCTGTATGTCACCAGCCACTTACCTCACTCGCTCAGCTGGCCCGTGTCAGCGAATCCTTTCATCTCGGCCATTTTGCTTTCACTCTCCACCGAGTCAAACATTCTACAGGCCGACAATTATGGAGACGTCGGACGGCCTCCATGCTGCGCGGGGCTCGTAAAACCGGCGATTTCCACGAGGTGTTGGTGTGACTTCAGGGCCCAGGTGCCACTGTCTTTGTTACCTACGATGATCACACCGCGGAGGGAGGGGGGGAGGGGGGTTTGGAGACGACAGGAGGGTAGGAGAAGGGTGGCATGCGAGGAGTCGGGAGGAATGGAGGGGCGAGGGGGGGGGGGGGAATGAGAGGAGAGGAGGAACGGAACAAGAGTCGGGGTCTTACAAGTCTGAACCGCGGCATTGGTTCTCCCGGTACAAGATGGCAGTGTGATGACAGCTCCTAGTTCGGCTCGGTTCCCTTGTCAGACAGACTGACTCCCTGCCATGTCGGAGGAGCAGATTCGGGAGCCTGAAAGCGGAGAGGAGGGGGGCGGAGGGCGGGAAGCGAGGGCTGGGCAGAGAGGTGCTCACGGTTAGGTGGGGTTGGGGGTGGGGTGGGGGAGTAGTGAAGGAGGAGTGAAGC
Source organism: Thaleichthys pacificus (assembly GCA_023658055.1). Taxonomy (NCBI): domain Eukaryota; kingdom Metazoa; phylum Chordata; class Actinopteri; order Osmeriformes; family Osmeridae; genus Thaleichthys; species Thaleichthys pacificus. The sequence continues at coordinate 5,297,161 of CM042859.1, read as the reverse complement.
ACGGTGAGGGGGAACAGTGCTTGTTTTATTCCTGTGTTGGCAAAGGGTCTGTGTTTCTCCTCTTTCATCCCCTTACTCTCTCTCTCTCTTTTCTCCTCTTCCATCCCCCCCCCCCTCCTCTCTCTCTCTCTCTCTCTCTCTTCTCCTCTTCCACCCCCCCCTCTCTCTCTATCTCTCTCTCTCTCTCTCTCTCTCTCCTCTTCCACCCCCCCCCCCTCTCTCTCTCTCTCTCTCTCTCTCTCTCTCTGTCTCTCTCTTCTCCTCTTCCACCCCCCCCCTCTCTCTCTCTCTCTCTCTCTCTCTTCTCCTCTTCCACCCCCCCCCCCTCTCTCTCTCTCTCTCTCTCTCCTCTCTCTCTCTCCTCTATCTCTCTGTACTACAGGGTGTGCCAGGACTTCCAGGAGTGGCTGGGGCTGCAGGTTACCCTGGCAGGCAGGTGCAGTGAATACACTCCAGATTCCTCCATCCTCTTGGGTTGACTGCATTGCCCACAATTCCCTAAAATGACACTCCAAAATGCCTTTGCCTGATCCCTCAATCTGCTTCAGCCTGGCAATGAGCAATATGTGAAACTATCTGAAACACGGATAACATTGTATGGATAGCATTGTAAACAAGGACGTTATAGCATAGCCATTGACCTACAGTATGATTGGCACTGCATGCCTTCTGCTTTGCAAGAATTGTCAATCAAAACTAGCCACCTAGTAATAGAATTCTGAAGTACATGACCTTTCTGAGAGATTGTTTGTTGCTCTGTGTGTCCTCCATAGCTCTCTGTAGCGTGCACGGTCACAATAGCCGCTCCTCACCCAGCTGTTCTGTGTTGCAGGGTTGGCTGGGCCAGAAGGTAACCCAGGGCCTAAAGGTGTACGTGTAAGTACTCCTGTCTCCGACATCCCTCTCCCCACCCCCCCCCCGCCCCGCTCTGCCAGAGCCTCTACTTCATTTCCTGAAAGGATTAGACGGTGTCAGGCCCGTGGCCTCCGCAGGGGCTGGTTCTGGGACCTGCCTAGTGCTAACAGCCCGCATGCTTACGGGGCTGGGAGCTCCTCGGGGTCTGGCTCTGGGTCTGCGGCGGGTTTCAATAAGGAGCGCGGCTACACTCGGCTGCTCCCTCCCTCAGGAAGCACAGGCATGCCCTGCGCTACAATAGGGGGGGGGGGGAGAGGGAGATAGAGAGACACAGAGAGAGAGAGGGGAGAGAGAGACACAGGGGGAGAGAGAGGAGCGTATGAGAGATACGGTCAAAGCTTGGAGAAAGGAAAAAATAATTGGATTAGTGAGAAAGTGAGTTAGGACGTGAGAACGAGGTCAAAGGGATGAGGGTTTGCTTCATTGCTGCGGTGAATGATGAGGAAATCTCAACCATTTGCATCATTTTGCCCCCCCCCCCCCAAAAAAAATGTTTTCTTCAAACCCAACATAAGACCATTAGGTGAATATACAGGCCACCATGACTCTGAAGGGTTTCTGGCATATTGCCATGATCCAGGAATGTGGATAAGGGAGAGAGAGAGAGAGAGAGAGAGAGAGAGAGAAAACGAAAGAGGGAGGAAGAATCTTTTGCATCTCCCATGCAGTTCATTGTTTTTGTCTGAATCGCCACGCAATACCAGTTACCCAGAATCCAAAACATAACCAATCAAATTCCAGAGCGCCTTGTGGAATGCCTCTTCCTCTCCCCCTCGCTCCCCCTCTCCTCGAGTGTCCACCCCTTCATCGCCCTGTGTTCCCCCGTCTCCGTGGGGCGACGGTGGACTTCAAGCGATGAGGTTTGACTTCTTAGGCTCACGTCAACTCCCCAGTTGCCCCGTAGGATTTCAAGGTGATCTATTCCGATCCTGTCAGCGAGGAATAATGTTTCCAAGAGGGACCTCCTGATACATCTCTACGGGGCCCAGATAAACAGCCGGATGACCCACCACCCTGCGCAAACTCCTATTTCACACAGTTGATGTGTTTTATGAGACACAGGTTGGCGGTGATGGGGGCTGGTGGTGGTGGGGGGGGGGGGGGGGGGGGGGGGGTTGCAGAGCCTGGAAAAACGTGCATGAGAAGGGAGTCGAACAAACACGGCACCTGTTGTTGAACGAGCCGGCCTGCGAAACGGTAAATCAGGACTCGGAGGGTCGGCATCCGGATGACAGACGGATGATGATGTACAGGAGATGACTCGAGGGGCCCGGGGCTATGGCCCACATAGGACTTCCATTACTCTGCCTGGCCCCAGAGGGCCCCTGCTGGCCTTGATGCTCTTAGGACAGACCTGCTGAGGTCTTTTAACCAAAGGTTTAAATCACGCTGGTTATGGAGATCCATGGTAGATTTCTGCTGTGTCACGGCCTTTTGCTTCATCTCCTCCTGACCCCATGGATACTACTGCAGAACCAAATAAAACAGGCCAGTTCATAATGAATCAGAATCTGAATCAGAATCAAGTTTAATGTATGATGTACAACGTATGAGTACTACAGTATTTGTAATGTACCTTTCTTGCACTCAAAGTGCTACAGTACAGTAAGAAGTCAAATGTATAATCATAAAACATTTAAAAAAAAAAACTGCTTAAAAACGTCGGTCTTAAGCAAATTCGTAAAATTTGTGTGTTTCAGGGTTTCATCGGACCTCCTGGGATTGCTGGACCACCAGGGCTGGAGGGCGAGAGAGTATGTGGCATTGTACTTTATTTAATTCATGTTAATTACCTCAACCTCCCAACCTCCTGTTAACCAGATGCCCCCTTAGTCCCTGTGGGTTGCAACCTCATGTTATTGGGCCATGTGTCAGGTATCATGAAGTCTCCTCTACGCACAGTACAGAAGGGGTCTTAGACGTTATGTTCCACTGCTAATGATCCAACTCTGGGCAATTTATTGTGATTTTCAGAGTCATAAAATACAGGAAAGTCTATTATTTTCTTAATGGTTTCGAATGCTACTTGATTCATATATGCTGGCAACAATGATTCATGGACAGTGATTGCACCCTGGGACTTAATAAAATATGTAAGAACTATTCTTTCCACAATGCAACGCTCATACGAGAATCAATTACGTTTTCTTTTTCTTGGAGAAGATTATGGTGTTTATAGTTTTACTGCAACTCTGGCTTACTCTGTAACCCATATGTTCCACGTTGACGTCATCGTTTCGTTACCAGATGAATTGCCCAGGAGCAGGACATTTGTGCACCTGGGGGGAGTGACGTCACGTTGACCTTTTTGTTTCCCTCCAGGGCATTCCCGGTCCGGTCGGCAAAACGGGTCCCAAAGGCAGACAGGTAACGGACAACCTTTGAAATCCAAGATCTCCCATGAAAAAAAACTAAACCCTGCGTTCGTCATCTGTCAATAACCGTCTTCCAATTTGTGGAGGAAGAAGTAATTTGCTGTGGGAGGTGGGGGGGTTGGGGGGGGGGGGGCAACCATTTCATGTCATCTGGTGTCCGTGAGTAGAGCTCTTTACAGGAACGTGGGGAGGGGGGTTCTGGTCCAAAAGCGTTCTGCAAGCCATGATCGTGTACATTTGGTCCCTTTCCCCCCCCCCCCCCCCCCCAACCATCGCACTCTACTGAAAATAATCCTTGAGAGACCTGAAGAAATCAAAGGCCTCTTCTTTGCCTGTGGCGTGCAATGCATCAAATCCTAGGGGAACCGATGCCAAAAGCCTCAGAAAACATTCATGTCAGTGAAAAGTTTCGTTTTTTTTTTAAAACACACCACAAGAAGGATCACCCTGCAGCCAACACTGGCATTCAGGTGAACGTTTGTTTGAAGATACTGACGAGGGCTTACCTGAACAATGCCTCGCTCCAACACAACGAGAAGGTAGCCAGCGTCCTTTTGTTCCAACAAAGCGTGAGCCGTAACGTAAACACCAACAAGTGTCGGCGAGGCCAAGTGGGCAGACGGCCCAGATTCGGGATCACCCACGCCTCTACCTGCAACTGACACCGATGCCAATCCGAAACCGGTGGGCTGGTACAGGCCTCGCCACGGCAAACGCAGCCTGCAGGCGTGTTTTGTACGTGGTGTGTTAGCGCTTTGTCAGGAAGGAGGGCTAGCGTGGCTCTTCTGCACTCATTCAGGTGGCAGGACGCTACCTGCGCTAGCTGTCGCTAACCCCGTGCGGATTGAGAAGGTGGTGACGCGAGATTGCGAAAGTGGAGTGCTTGTCCTCTCTCTGGATCTCTCTCCGTCTCTCTCTCTCTCACGCACGCACGCACTCCCTTTCTTTCTCCCTCTCTCTGGCTCTCCATCCCTCTCTCCCGCTCTCACACACATGCTCTCTCTCTCCCCCTGCCGCAGGGTGTAGTTGGAGACATCGGTGAGAGGGGGCCTCCTGGTCCTGACGGCGATGAGGTAAGATTCCCAGAAAGCCGGGCCGTGTACGAGACAGTGTATAAGACTGATTTTCTGCCTCTCTCTCTCTCTCTCTCTCTTTGTTGATCTCTCTTTTCCTGTCTGTCTGTTTGTCTGCCTCTCTCTCTCTCTCTATATGTCTCTCTGTCTCCCTCTGTCTCAGAAAGATTGAGCAGTGGCATGGTTTAGATTACGATGCCTCTCTCTCGCTCTCTCCCCATAACTCAGCCCTCATCGCAGCCCTGAGATGAGCTCACCGTCGGGTTTCAAAAGCCAGGGCAGAGCTGATACGTAATCTATTAAGATTAGCCGGACTAACTTGGGCCGGGTTCAATCAGAGCAGTAGTCGGGGAATGGCTTTATTGAGCAGGCAAAGTACGCTGCAGTCGATCTGAGGCCCGGTTTTACATTTCTGCTCCTTTGTTGGTTCTCGAGGGGCTGTAAAAGTAACTGTTTCGTGTAAACCGTGGGGCCGTAAAGAGGAGAGAGCGCGTGCAAGCACGGCATCGCTTTGCGCCGGCCCCTGTTGGTATTGTACTGTGGAGATGAACAGTACATAAACATTGCAGCTGTGCGTTTGTTTATGCATACGTGTGTGTGTGTGTGGCATTTGTGTGTGTGCAGAGGGAGAGAAGGAAAGAAGGAAGGAACATTCTAGATGTGGCGGAGTGTGTTTGTGTGTGTGTGTGCGCTAGCCGCCCCAAAAAGAGTGCGTTTGATGGGTACGGCGTGTGTGTGTGTGTCAGATGGTCCAATCTCTCTCGCTGTGCTCATCTTGTTCTTCACCGTTGTTCTACAGGGCCCCGTCGGTGGAACTGGCATGGGCGGTTTTCCTGGTCTGAGGGTGAGTGTTCACAACCCACGGGGAAGCATATCCTGCGTGTGTCAGGCCGCCAAAGCCTGTCCGCCTCTCCCGCTCCGCCGCCATCTGTATGCTTAATCTGACCTGTCTACCGTAGACCCAGATCTGTCTCTTCGATTAGATTGAGTGCCTGGATAATGGATAATGGTTTCGGTATTGGAGGAAGGCCTTTCTTTTGTCATGACGAACTGATGAATTGCTTTCCAGGAGAAAATGCGTTGCTAGTCCAAAGCCCTTTTTTTTTATTTTTTATATACGGCAGCAAGCATCTCCCCCACCCTGTGTAGGCTACTGTATAGTGCTCATTGCTTGTGTGCGAGGGGCCACTGCCAAGCATAAGATAAACCACTATCTGGCGCCCTTTAAAGGCCTGGCTGGCCTTCAAGCCCTGAGCGATCCACGACAGCCGAGTGATCGACGGGACTCGACGGGATGAACCCCACGGCGGTTCTGGCCCCTCATCGTGACTCCCACACGCCCAAGCAGCCAGCACTGCCTGGGAGGAGGGGGGGGAGGGCGTATCAGACAGAAGGCAGTCTGTGGTATAGGGGGGGTGGTGGTGGTGGTGCACGTCCTCGCTCCATTCGTTTAGATGTCCCAGGTGTGTCCTACACACCGCCCTGTGTGTAGAGGAGCGACACGTCGGGCCGCACCCTGCCCCAGACGCAGAGGATGGATGTGGGTGAAGAAGACGGCACTTCCTGTCCCAGTCCTGATTCTCTCTCTCACTGTCTCTCTCTGTCTCTGTCTCTGTCTCTGTCTCTCTCTCTGTCTCTGTCTCTCTCTCTCCCGTGTTCATGGGAGGGGGAGGTCCGTCCGTGAGCGAGGAGAGGGTTCGGGATTGGCCGTTCTCCTCACGGCTGTGACCCCAGCCAGCAGGCTGATTTACGGGGGGGGAGCCCCGCCGGGACGCTCAGAGGGGCTCTGGATGAACTCCGGATGAAGTTTCCCCCCCAGCCATCGCCACGACTACCGGCCGTAACTCACGGACACCGGGCCGGGGGACCCCCCTCTGGTCCTCGCCGGAGGATTGTGTCTACACTGCTGTTACAACATGGTCGCCATGTCCCCCCCCCCCCCCTCTCCTCCTCCACCTCACAGATGTTAGACCTCCTCGCAAATCACCGCGTCTTCTCCGAGACGCAACGAGACAGGGGCCACACGGCACAGTTTGAGGGCGAACTCTGACGGGGCCAATTCGTAACCCGGGGAACGGGGGGGGGGGGGGGGGGGCGCGCGCGCGCTGACAGATTGATGCCTGTTAAACATTATGGCTGCACGTTACGGTAGCCAATTGGATCCATGTCCATCCAATTCGGAGTTTCGAATGCTTCGACGTGCTCGCCCCGGACCCACGCGGCGGTGTCGTCGCCTGTGCTCGTCCTGAACGCCCAAGCGAGCCGTGGGAGGATGGCATGAGCCGTCCATGCACGGGGGCAACAGTGGCCCGCAGCCATGGCAGCTGGTGTCTAGCCGTGGGCGACCGGAGGCGTTATGGGAGCGGAGCTCCATCCCTGGTCTTGGTCCCGTTCCTCGTCTGGGGGGAATCAAACCTCGGGAACGTTTCTTGGACACGCCTGAATTGGAAT